>JARHVA010002293.1:1152500-1255000 GCA_037957365.1 Torreya grandis | reverse complement strand
TGACTTCATACAACATAACACACATAGCCATGTAAATGAACCACACAACATAACACACATAGTCATGTAAATAAACCACTCAAAGAACTCTTTTAAATAGTTACCCTAACCTTTCATATCCATGTTATACATAATTGAATCATTGATTTGATTATGTGGGGGGGATTCCTCCTCCCACAGGGTCAAATCCTTGATTCTCTCAAGGGTTTAAAATAATAAAACAACCATTTTTAAAATCCCCATAAACATTCCATATATAAACTATATAACATGAATACAAAATTTTAGAGTGAACCAAAGAACAAGCCCTACCTCTTTAGTGCCCTTGAAGTAGATTTTTTCCTTTGGTCTACTAATAAAAGTCCCTTTATTTATTCTTTTTTCATCTATCGACCCCAAACTTTATCTATTTCCAAAAACTCCCATGCTCCTTTATTATTTTTGTAGTCATCTGTATGCCATACAAAAACCCCTAATTTCATGGAAAACCCTTATCCATCTTTATTTCCCCAAGAATGACTTGCCATAACACCAAACATTTCTAGCATGCTTCCAACAACTCTACTCCACTGCCAAATGACATAGTCTACTCTATATTTCCTCACAACTTACAATTGAAACCTAGCTAGTCTGAGTTGCATGGTTCAAACAACAAAAACAAACCAAATGATGACTCCCAAATTATGGTTGACATTGTATTATGTCAATAACCATAATAATTATGTTTATTAAAAACTCAAATACCTATCCAAATCTTAAACATTAAAAACTCAAAGTTTCATACCTATATAACCCTTAGGCATTTAAAAACTATGTCACCCTAGGTACCACCTTAGTTAATTTCACCTAGGTCTAGGTTAGATAAAGTTTATAAAATCATTTTTTATTTGATGAATCATGTGTGTGTCGGGGGGGGGGGGGGGGGGGGGTTAGGGTGCACGGTGGGTGGTGTATTAATAATAGTTTTCATAAATAATATGATGTGTTTATGTGTATGTGTTTTTATGAACTATTCATAAAGAATATGATATTATCTTTATGCATAATCCATAATTACAGATACACATATTTATATATTTTTTGAGTTTATTCTCATATCATAAGTTCCCTACTTAATAAACATTAACTCTGCTTCAAACTAAAATATAAATCACATTAACACCATACAACACTTAAAATTTTAAGTAAATACATTAAAACACAAACACAAAATATGAAATATTATGTTATGTACCATATGGTACATTGAATTATTAATATCATTTGACATAAGTTTAAACCCCAAATTAAACATCTATGACCCCAAAATAGTTCAACTTTAACCATTTTTAAAATGTTTAAACTCAATTTAATTTGACCATTTAATATAGTCTCCCAAACATAAATCAATCATTCATCTAACCATATACACATAGTCAGTTATCTTAAATAAATAATTCAACTGATAATTTATAGTCCTATATTCATACTCATCTGCATAAATATAATAAAGATGATGTATCCTATAGTAATTTGTATACTACTTAGCCAATCTATTTAACAGAGGTTTATGTTACTCTACATATAATCATCACGACTACACAAAAATAACATTTATATTCAAATAAACTTATCATAAATATTAACCCAACCATTTCATATAAACTAAATATGGTTTATATTAACTGAGACTTAATATGTATATCAAACTAGGATCTTACATCAATACAAAATAAACTTAATCCTGTAGTATGATACCTAACTAGAATTTACATAGTCAACCATAATCTCTTATACACAATCAACACAATCCTTTATACAAAGTTGACTCATAATAATTTATACAAAGTCATCTCATAACCATTTATACACAGTTGACTAACTAAGTTAAGTTGAATAAAAAAAATTAGTAATCCCATATAAAATTTGATACACAAGTGATAACAAAGTAATAAGACTCAGCCATTTCTAAATCGAAATGAAATGAATACACAACTAAACAATATTCAATGAAACCTAGTTCATATACCATAAATTTAACATAAACCAAAATTTAAGACAATATCCCAAGCTATATAGCTAAATGGATACACATCCATTTTAATATATAAATGAGTTAAGGAAAAAATAATCAAATAAATGATCATCAAAAACCCTATTTCAAACCCCCTTGTCTAAATAATGTCTCTAAGTTGTTTTACTAACACTCAACCATTTTTATTTCACATAAAAAAACACACACATCCATGTAAATGAACCACATAACATAGCACACATGGTCATGTAAATGAACCACATAACATAGCACACACAGTCATATAAATGAACCACACAACATAACACACACAATCATGTAAATAACCCACTCAAGGATCTCTTTTTAATAGTTACCCTAACCTTTTATACCCATGTTATACTTAATCAAATCATTGATTCGATTCAATTGGGGGCTTCCTCCTCCCATAGGGTCAAATCCTTGATTATCTCAAGGGTTTAAAATACTAAAACAACCATTTTTAAAAATCCCATAAACATTCCATATATAAATTATATAACATGGATACAAAATTTTAGATTGAACAAAAGAACAAACCCTACCTCTTTAGTGACCCTGAAGTAGATTTTCTCTTTTGGTCTATGAATATAAGTTCCTTTACTTCCTCTTGTTCTCCTATGTCGACCTTAACCTCTATCTCTTTCTAAAACCTCCCATGATCTTTTGTTATTTTCACAGTCATTTTAATTCCATATGAAAACCCCTAATTTCATGGTGAACCTTTCTTCATCATTATTTCCCCAAGAATGACTCACCATAATCCCAAAAATTCTTGGCATGCTTCCAACAACTCAGCTCCACTACCAAATAACACAGTATCTTATATATTTCCTCACAACTCATACTTAAACCCTAGCCAGTCCAAGTTATATGGTTTGAAAAAAAAATAAAAACCAAATGATGACTCTCAAATTAGGGTTGACATTGTATTATGTCAACAACCACAATAATTATTTTTATTAAAAACTTGAATGCATATCCAAACCTTAAACAATAAAAAAATCAAGTTTCATACCTAGTTAACCCTTAGGCATTTAAATAATATGTAACCCTAGGTACCACCTTAGTCACTAGATAAAGTTTATAAAAATCATTTTTTATATGATCAAAAATTTTATTTCTTTCCATGACATGTGTGTGTGTGTGTGTGTGTGTGTGTGTGTGTGTGTGTGTGTGTGTGTGTGTGTGTGTGTGTGTGTGTGTGTGTGTGTGTGTGTGTGTGTGTGTGTGTTTAATGATGATTTTATATTAAATGATTATAGGTAAATGCATGTATGGGGTTATATATTCAATATTGAGTAAATTTATCTAAATAACATATACAATTAAAATTTTCCAAAATAGCAACAACATTATAATCTATAAAAAAGTAACAACTGTAATTAAGATTGAAATAGCTTTTAACATGGATCTAAACCAAATCAAAATGACAAAACACAAAGTAGATAACATAATAAAATTAAAAAATATATGCATTTATTTTACTATGTGGTGTGTGTAGGGTTCCTTGTTGAATATCTACACCTCCAACATTTCCATCTACAACACCCTCCCTGATGATACTCTTCCTCCATATTTGTCTAGACAGTGAACTTTCTCCTACATCCAAATCACAAATACAAATGGTAGTTAGCATGTAACAATGATAATAAATACAAATGCTGCTAAATCAAAATAATATTGAATGAGCATAATCCATATGCATATGAAACACATGTATAACTAATCAATCAAGTAATGATTCACACACAAATAATCATTATATGTCTATCCATACATCAGCATAATGAAAATAGTTTTCTAAAATTTTAATTAAATAACATTAACCTAATTAATATATATTTAATAATCAAATAAAATTTAGTGAGTAGATTAGGATGTAACATCTTTCTTCCCAAAAACCAGCCATCATCTCAATGACACTTATTTCAAATCAAAGTTCTAAAATCAAATAACACATAGCAACAAATCAAATAATAATAGTAAATATGGTAAATAAATAAATTTGGAAACAACCTATATAACTCATCATAGTCCTTTCAAGTGACATTATCCTCATAATATTGGTCCCACCAATATTTGCACTATGACACTTTCCTATTACACAAACTAAGTTTATGAGTGTCAATTATTCTAACTAATTCTATTATGACCATCCCAGGATCTAGAATCTATGAAGCAATCCAATATAATACATGATAAGGATCATATACATAATTTTTAAGATAGATCACATGAAAAACATTATGTAAGAGAGCTATAATTGGTGGAAATTCAAGCCTATATGTAAAAGGATTAACCTATTTCAAAACCTCAAAGGGTCCCATATATCTTGGTGACAGCTTCACTATTTTACCAAACTTAATCAATATTTTTTAAATATTAACCCTCAGAAATACTTTATCACCAACATAAAATTGACTTGATGTCCTTTTTAGATCAACATAGCTTTTTTATCTATCATTGGCTTTAGGAAACCTTTGTCTGATTGACTTGACCTACTCTTTCATTTCTATAAGTATTTCAAGACTGAATACTGTCCTATCTTCAAGCTTCTCCTAACCGATTGGTATTCAATACCTCCTTCCATATAATGCTTAAAATGGAGCCATCTTTAAATTTTAATGGTAAGAGTTATTATAATTAAACTCTACCAATGGAAGATACTCTTCCCACTTTTATTATTGTTCCATGCAATACATTCAAATAAAATCTTCTAGAACTTGGTTTACTCGCTCTATTTGTCCATCCATTTCCATATGATATGTAGTACTAAAATTAAACTATGTGCCCAAAGATAAATTTAGATTTAACCAAAACCTAGATTTCATCCTTTGATCTTGATTATAAATGATCTTCTCTAGAAACCCATGTAATTGGTACACCTCTTTCATGAATATTTTCATAATCATTGGTGCACCATCAGTCAAATTACCTGGTATGAAGTGAGTTACCTTGGTTAGTGTTGATAGTTTTCCCCCCTAGGCCAAATGTCAACCCCTATAACCAAAAAATTTCCATGACACCCACCCAAGATTGAACATGGTGATCTTGCTACATGGTGATATCTTATTAGGTCTCATTTTGAATCTTGTTAGCATTGATTAAGGTTTCATATTATGTTATAACCTACTGTAGAGATAATCATATGTCATGGATATCTTGAGTCTTTGGGTGATGTATTAGGTGGTTATAGTGTTAATTGAGTGATTGGAATATTTACCATGTGCTTTTCAAGCCTTGATGGTGGTTTAAGTCATTGTTTTAAGAGAACAAGAATCTTTAAAAAAAGTTAAGGTAATTTGGATATTTTAAGGTTATTGATTCTTATGGTATATGGGCCTATTTCAAGCCATTATTTGTGAGAGAGACTTTCCTAAGAAATGTGAAGGATGTATAAACTATGATTGGGTCCTAATGTCAAACTTTTTAATGTGTGTCAAAGTCATTCTCCATGGTCTATTTGTTTAAGTTTGTCTCAAACCTTGATTAGCCCTTTCAAAGCACCAAATAATCCTCAAACATGACACATGAGTCTATTTTACTTATAAACCCTTGAATAAGTGGAATATTTTAATTTCAATTTGTTTATAGGTGTCCCAAAGAGTCCCATTTTAATCATATTATCACTTTTAATGTGTTTCATACTTAAAAGGGTCCATTTTGGAACTCAAATCCACCTTTTACTAGCCAAATGGAGCCCACACATAGGAAAACATGACCCTTCAAATTCCACATCCACACTACTCATTTTTTTAAAAACATTACCTATATTTATCCCCTCCTACTTTCCAATGGTGTCTCAAATCCTGAATCAAGAGAAAATGAGGGAAATTTATAGGTTTTACAGGAGTTTATAACTTGTATGGATATGTATAGTAAGGATATGGATAGAGGAAGTTAGGAAGTTTTAAAAATAGATAATTATAGGTATAAAATGAATATATTCATTATTTTCAAGGTCAAAAAGGCACAAAAACATTCCACTCCTTTTATCGAGCTCCTTGGCAGTCTAGGCAAGCTCTCAGGTTTATGTTCAATTCATACATGAGAGAGAAAGTGAGGATATGAGGATTTGGGTGGAGGAAAGGGGTCTCTTTACCTTCTCATTCATTACATTTTTTTTACATTAATTAACTATTATTTATAAACAAACACTAATAATATGGGTATCAAATGGTCTCCTGCATCTAGGAAAGGGTCAAAAGTGCAACAATTTTGGTGCATCCTTGAAGTATTTTTAAAAATCAATGTTCAGTGTGTGTTTAAAATATCCTCAAGGTCCTTCCATGATATTACCCACCCCTAGTTCACATGTGTGAGGGTGTGATATCAATAAAAGGCTTCATGTTTCCACTTTTACAAACTACAGACAAGCTTCTTCATGTTACAAAACTTTTGTGCATGAAAATGGAGGGTACTGATGTTTTAATTTATTTTATGGGTCAAATTTAAGCCTTTAAATATTTATATGTCTCCCAAATACTCAGATGATCCACCATCAATCCAATAAACCCTTCAAATATTGCTCTAAAATGACTATTATGAGTGATGTGTAACCTTCTTGGCAAGTGAAGGACAGAGTAGCTATAGAAAGTCATTAGGTTGAATTAAAAGACACATATGAATTATATGTTTTAGTAATGAGTATACTCCATGTCCCTCACTACATCTTACTCACTTCCCTCTACTTAATCCTATTCTCATCTCGTAGCCCTTAAGAGACTACCCTTCATTCAGGCCCCTATAGGCCTAAGGTAGTCTAAGCAAGTGGAGAGCTAA
The DNA here is from genome assembly GCA_037957365.1 of Torreya grandis. Taxonomy (NCBI): domain Eukaryota; kingdom Viridiplantae; phylum Streptophyta; class Pinopsida; order Cupressales; family Taxaceae; genus Torreya; species Torreya grandis. Next base: position 1,248,183 of record JARHVA010002293.1, on the reverse strand, counting down.
TGGAATGAGATCTAAAGAGTGTGAAAGGAAATTTAGGAGCCTAAGAAGTCATAGGATTATATTAATAATATGAAAAATGGATCAAATGGCACCCAAAAATATCAACCCTTCACCTTAACTCTAGAAGAAAGGTAGACTCTCATAGTCATTACAGACCTTTCAAGGTAGATTAAGCCAGTAGGATGGTCATTATTATTTTGAGATGCATAAGGTATTACAAATACTTATGGATTCATAGATCATATGATAAGGTAATAATACAAAGTGAGTAGAGGCATACAATGACAAACACCATCAACCCAACTAATATGGCCTACTCAATCAAGACTCCTTTTGAGCACACATTAACTATGACTACAAGGTTGGAGACACTAATATATCTTTGAGGATTGAAGAGATTTACAAGGTCAATAAGAATAATGAAAATTAATAATACTAGTATTGTCAATAAATAGTCAATAGAAATACTAGGTTACCTCCCAAATGAGACACCCTCATAGTAAATAGACTGAATAAGACCACCTACAGGCAGTCACATAAGAGAGTCAAACCAAGAGACCTTATATAAGGGTAAAATGAAGAGATAAATAAATATATGAATTATTTTCTTGAGTTACTTGACCTTTATGGAATGATTTGATTCATTTGAGATAGGTGAAATGGAACTTAATGAATTATTAGGCCTAAATATGCTTAAAGCATTCAGTAGACTAAAAGCAAGTTGAGGATTGGGAGGTTGATCAAGGCCATTCTAGATAAACTAAGAGACTAAGGTAGATTGTGTTACTAGGACATGATAATTAGATAGACTCCATTTAAGTTTAGAAACACTTAATAAAATGAAACTCATCTATCATATATAGTCAAGAGACATAAATCACCTATAAGAAATCATGTGAAAAACAAGGTGACTGAGTGAAAAGTGTAGCCTAATAAGAGGTTTCAAGGTGTATATGCTAGTGGAGTAAATATATTACATTATATTTTCATAAAATTAGTGATTGAAGGCATAAATAAGGGGGTTGTCTATATCTATAGCTTAGACAGACCTAGTCACCTGATTTAACAATTTTGAGAATATTGGTATTTTATTCCTAATTTAGTTAAAGGTATAAGTTGACTAAATAAGTAAATAATATTGTAATAAATATAATATTTATTTTTATAATTTATATTACCTTCATATCTTTATAAAAATAGTAATGAAAGAGGAAAAATATAACTTATCTTAAAACTGTGCTAATATGGCTAAGATAGACGTTGATACTGGTTGTGCAGGATTGGGATAGTGTCATGAACCAAGATCTATCTTTTTTTTAGTGAAAGGATAGGAGTATAAAAAATAATAAACTTCAAGGTCCAACACTTAGTCCAAGTCCTACTGCTATTATCCAAACTAGTCATACAGATATGAGTTTTCTAGGTTTTATCTATTGTCCCTATATTAGTTTGCTTGTGAAATTTCATGTCTTGATTATTGATGAAGATTATTGTAGAGATGATTTAATCTCTAAACCTATATTTTCCTTATGCTTTAACTTGAATGAAAACTTTGATAAAGAAGGGGGGTTAGTTTGTTTAAGATGCACTGAACATGTATCCACACCCCTTGTGTTGGGATGCTACCTATATACTAATCCTCCAAAGAGGGATCAAGCCATATTTAATTCTCCCTCTTGATGTGCTTTATGAAATAGTTTTATTTGGATGCAAAAATGTTAAACTAGGTGAGATTGAGGTGGTTAGGGATTGTTGTGAGGGTTTGAATATGCTTGTAGTCATATTGGATGGTTGTATGCAGATAATAAGGAAATTTACCATAGTAGTATTGCTTGTATTATTTCTTAATTTTGTAATATTTTCCAACCCCTTCTAAATAAAATTTGAATGGTATTATATATATATATATATATATATATTGATATTGGTCATAGGTTTAATGCATTTGTGCTAGGCTGACATAATAAAAAAGAGGAATTAGGAGAAAAAAGTCACCTAGGCTCAAAATGTTATTGGATAAGAGTGTTAGAAATGAGACACCCTAGGGTCAAGTACTATAGTCCAACCCTAACACTCCTATCCTATAGGCTTGATACATGGGGCGATGGAATAAACATGGAAAATGGAGCCTATATGAGCTAGAATGAGGTTTTAGAGGTCTATGGATGTTTGGGAATTAGTGAAAAGGTAGATAGAAGGGTCATGAGAGCATGCAAGAGGGACCTATAGGTTAGGTGTCACAAGCCACACTCAAGCTAACAATTTTGACATTTTATATGACTAAATTTCCCCCCCTTTATTCTAGTGATGCAATAAAGTGAAATATTAGGATAAAGGAAAAATAAAAAGCATACCTAAACTTACCTACAAGGGTGAAGCCCTTGAATTTGTGTGATGTCAGGTGTGCATAAAGAGAGCACATCATGAAGTGTAAATATATAAAATAAAATCAAGAGTAGATCAGTTCTTATTTAATACACTATATCTAAAATAAGAATGTAAAAATCTAGGTAAGAGAGAGAGGAAGAGAAAGGAATGAATACACCTCACCAAGTACGTAAACCAATACAAAATTTGTTATAATGCTGAGTGATGTTGGATGATGCTGAGTAATTTTGTACCAAGAGTAATATCATGAATGAAACTAAGTGCTCAATTCCCTAGGAGTGGATCAAGAATGCAAAGGTTGGCCCTTTGGCTCTATCATCACCCACTAAGTGAAGTTATGTGATCATGTGTGTGTTAATAAATGTTTGGATTATGTGTCCAATCCCTCTGAGTAGGTGGCTCAATAATACAAAAGTTATCCCTTTCACTCCATTATTTCCCCATGAAGTGAAGCTATAAACTGATACCATTATGAATGTGTGGTGCATGAGATGTCTCCTAAAGTTCATGAATGCTCTAAAATCTGAAAATGTGGTGTGGATAGCTAAATGTGTACTAGAAATTAGGCCAATCTTGGCCAACTTTGGGAGGAGATTAGGCTTGTATAAAAGCCACTCTAAAACTAGGGCATAAGCTTATGTGGAAGCCATTTAGAAATTTGGAGGTTAGGCTTGATTAAATCCACTCCTAAAATTAATCCAATCACCTAAAGATAAAGTAAGTCATGTAAATACTAAGAATGAATGGGTAATATACTAAACTTTGGAAGATAAAAAGTCAAATGTGTCACGCACATTGCCCTTAATCACTAGTGTCTATAACATGGATTCTTATCTGTAAGTTATACCAACTAACCAATCTGAAACTAGAAGTGAGATTCATCATGTCGAGAATGATGCCCCCCATATCTAGTTTCTCTAAGAAAAACTATATTGAAACTAATGAATCTAAACTAGTCTAAATGTACAAAACTGTAATTGAGCTTACTTTTCTACCTGTTTCAAAAAAAAATGAGGTTTTTGCTATTTAGATAGAAACATCAAAAATAGGACACCCTAGTGTTTGATGTTATTTTCCATATCTATTTTTGTTGTCATTTACTAAAACTGATGAATTTGCTATAATCATCACTATTTTTCTAGTTTGTTCTACCTAGTTTGACCCCTAATTATTGTTTTGACTGTTCTAAAAATTGATGTTTTGACTGGTAAGAGCTTTGATCTCTATGAAAAAATCTCTATTTGTTACCCCCTCTTATGAGGGTAGGAATGAAGACCCTGCAATGATTTCCCTCAAAAGAAAGAGTCTTGCAAGTGTGTTATGCTACAAAATGTAGACACCTAAATCTGACCACCTATAACCCCCAATCAAGCCTTTGGCTAATTTCCACCCAAAATGCATAATTAGGCCTAAAGACACTAAAACATGCTAAATGATGTGAAACTGACATATTCAAGTGCCAATTTTGGCCAAGGTATCCCTAAATGGGGCAATGCAATTTATGGGCTAGTTAACTTTGATTAGTTCATTTCGAGTCAAAATACCAAATTTGCACCTAGGTGCTCTAGATTGCTCTTTCCTATCAAATCTTCTACACAAGACATGTTCCTTTATTATTTTTTGTTGGTTACATCCTAAATGGGATAATGCATCCAATGCATCTAACATCACCTTCTAATTCTAATCCAGTCAAATTTTGGACCAATAACAAGGCATTCTGATCAATTTGAGTAATTTGTGCACAAAGTGCTTAATCATGCTTAAGAGATAATTAACCCAAATCAAGGCATAATCAATAATTCCATGGAAACTTGTTGAATTCTTATTTTTAGAAATGAATATTGAATATATGCATCATCAAGTGACCTCATTTCTTAGGAAGATATCCCTAGACCATAAATGCCACAATATCAAGATTCATGACCTCCATGCCTCATCAATGCCTTCCATGATGCCCTCCATGCCTCTTAATGTCCCCTTATTCCAATTTCATGATGGCGATAATTAAAAAATTAATTAATCCTCAACCACGCATATCAATCTTGAAATGGATGGTTCAAGTTGATTCTGATCAAATCCAAAAATCTATAAATATGAGGCCTCACAACATCATTTCTAAGTTTTTTTGATGCAAAGTTATAATACTAAATTGGTTCTAAAATCTTCATGAAACTAGTGTTACCATACCAAATTGATTCCAAGCCAAGCCAAGCCACAAACTAAAGGTGCCAAGGAGAGATGGAGGTAGCCAAGCTTCCATTGCCAAGGACTTCATGAGCACAAGTTGAGCAAGCCACCACCGTAAAGGAATTTGGAGCATCCAAGGATGGTGAAGGAATTCTTGTGTTTGATTCCTTGATTTTTTTTGTGTTTGTCATTTTCTTTTGTTAACTAAGCTCTCCCTAGTGTCTAGGCTCAGATATGTTATGCAGTTAGTGTGTTTATTTCATCTTGTTTTCATTTTGGAACTAACACCATACTAACCATCCTCTCTTGAGTCAAAATTTTAGATTAAATAATGGCACACTCGATGAGACTAGATGAATCTCACTCCTGAAGGAGATCCTTTTGCAACTTTAAAATATTTATTTGGGCTTTTAAAACTCTTGTAATTTGATTTTCTAACTTTATTTTATCATTTTTGTTTGCCACAATTTTACATAGTAACCAACATCGATAAAAAAATATTGATAATGGTTACCTGACTTAATTGATATCAATCAGCAAAACCGACATCAGTTAGATCTTGGTTAGCCAGAGTAACTGATGTTGATGGCAATAACCGATGTTGGTCATTATGTTTTTCTAAAAACACAGACCTGAGAGCTGATTTTTCAAAGTTCATTATTTCAAGCTAAAAAGAGCTTCAAAGATAAAGGACATGTTAATAATTTTTTTTTAGGAACAAGCTTGATATTTTCTCAAAACATGTTTAAATCGCCTTTACATGCTTAAAAATCAATTATGAACCTTGTTTTGGTGTTTAACAAAGAATTTAGGTGTTTTGGTGAATGTTTTTCAAATGTTTCAACTAAGACCAAGGGGTCAAATGAACACCACCAAATATTTCATTTTTGAGATTAAAATTAAACACACATGTCAATTCTTGTTTGCAATAGTTGTTTAGTTAGATTTTTATTTGGCAAAAAGAGGAATGTTGCATGTATTCTCTTCCATTTGTCCCCTTTAGGGAACCCTTGGAATTAAAAGTTCCATTCCTATTTCAAGAAGCCTAGTCCAAGGCTTAGAAATAAAGTCATCTAAATCACTCTCCAAAAACTCATCAAAGTTTGGGTGACCTTGAAAATGACCCTAAAGTCTTTCTACTCTCATGCTTTATTTATTTTTATGCATCTTGGCTTGCAAGGGGGACTTCATCACCTCCCACAAGTTATTTAGGGAAGCTTTGATCTGAGGTTTCACCTCCTAACATTGACTTCATTTGTATCCTTTGGAGTTGCACATGGGATGTATCTACATTTGGACATCACACTACACTAAGTGAACAATAGGATATAGTGGTTGTGAAAAGGACTAGACCTTTTTACAACTAGCCAATACTGTGGTCACCCAATTTTCATGATTGTCTTTTGCATCATTTGACATGAAATTAATTATTCAATTGATTCCCTTAGAATGATCAAAACATTACTAGTTTAGTAAACTCCATTTTTCCATACCATTTCTAGGATTTGGATGATCATATTTAGTATATTTTAGTCATTATTTGTTTGGTAAGATTTGAGGCTAATACTTGCTTATTTATTCATAAGCCATGTCAAAATAATGCATTTGAGTTGTGAAGGGTAGTGTTATGCTTCCCAAATCATGTTAAATCTATTTTTCCTTTGAGGCTTTTGAAGAATAACATTGACCACATCATTTGAGTATGCTTACACCATTAAGCTGATCAATTTATTTCAAGACTTACTTCACCTTATATCAAAACCATTTGTTTCAAACCATTTTGTGTATACCATTTGGACCTTTGTCTTATGCCCTCATGATGTCCAACCTTGTCTAGCTTATTTGGTCAAATCTTAGTTTTCAAAATTGAGTTTTCAATTAGCCTTGTTAACTTTGGATCCAAACATTGATTGGTTTTTTTTTAAGCCTCAATTCATGGGGCTGATACATAGATATTTCTCTTTTTTCTCTTTTGGGTTGCATAACTTTGGTTAATCGATTACCCAAATTTGAAAACTATTGATGGTTTATTTGTTCAGTGCCTATCCTCATCATTATTTGTGTCTTTATTTGGGAAAAAACATCCTTTTTCAAAGATCTTTTTGTCATATGCTTTATACTAATTGATCATGTTTATGTTTGATTCTATGTACCAAGTCTATGTCAAAGTTGTTTCCAAACTTGTTAGATTAAATCAAATCACATCAACCTTTATTTCAAGTCTAGCTTTTGACTTCATTTCGCCAAAAGTCCTAGCATGCCTATTTGTTTGAGCCTATATTTTGACTCCACATTTGGACAAAATACCTAGCAACTCAAATTTTTCCTTTCCTAGTTTAGACATTGTTTGGAACACTTTGACCTAGACCTTTGACATGTTGGTTTTTATTCAGACACTTGACCTTTTATGCATGTGATATTTGACATTAGAAATTTGATGTTAGGCTATTTTATGTCAAGTGTTAGCACAAATAATTTTGGAGATACATCTCTACTTTCAAACCACATTGAAGATACAACTCCACCTTTTGACCAAGCTTGAACCATTTGTCTTTTAGACATAGTTTTTCAGAGTTTGTAGAACTCTAAGTCCCTTTATTTTTAGAACTTTCATAATTTACATAGATATATCTTGATAAAATTATGGTAGAGTCACTTACAATCTAAATTATTATAGAATGGATACACAAAATTAATTTTATGGATTTTTTCAAGACCACAATGATGATAATATGGTTTGTGAGATAGATTTCTATCTGCCTCATATTAATCATTCATGGGAACAAAGTCACAAAGCAACTTATGATCCAACTCAAGACCTTGATTGGTCTAAAGAGGCTTATGAAGAGGAATTTAAAGACATAACTATAGATAATGTTGTTTGGGATATGAATCCATACCCTCTTTCCAAAAATTAGTACATAGAACATAGTCAAGAACCAACTTATGATCCAACCCATGACTGGGATGATATGGTTTATGAGGAAGACTGGGATGATGTGGTTTATGTGGAAGACTTGGATGCTTTTGCTTATGCAATAAATCAAGTTTCATGATATCCTTTTGTTATTTGATCATCAACTACCCCTAACCCTCTTTTGGATTATACAAGCCATCAAGATTTACAATATCTAAGGAATATCATTACCATTCCTAGACCTAGTCCTTTTGGTTTGTGTGAGCAAGCAAGCTCCACAATGCCCAACCATTTCTATAATAGGACTTCATTCTTTAGTTTGTGTGATAAATCATGATCCACAACACCCTATCATTACCATCTTAAGACTTTATCCTTTGGCTCATGTGATTAATCATGATCCCCAATACCCTACCATTATCCAGCTGTAAGTCATTCCTCATCTAGTACCAATCCTAACCAAACCTCAAGCAATCCAATCATTCGAAGACCAAGCTATGTTCAAAACTAGTATTTTCCAACTCATGAGAAACCAAGGCCAAGAAAACCAACTAATCTAAGATGTTTTTGTTGAACCAACCATTTTTGATAAGTCAACCTGTGGTGAATCTCCTATTGATCCTATACCAGTTGTCGAGGAGTCTCAATCTAATGAGCTAGTCTTTGCTGAGTCACTTCTAAATGATTATAACCACCTTTGGGAAAATCATTACCTTGACCATGTACCTATTTTTCAAGAGCCTCCTATTGAAAATCCAGTCTTTTAGGAGTTGTCTCTTAACCTATTTCCCATCTTGGAGGAGTCTCACTTTAAATAACTAGTTTTTTTAAGCCCATTATGACATCACAGGCCTTTACTTGTCCAAAACCAAATATTCAACAATACATCATTATAAAAAAGTCCCCATTAGATGAAAAATTAGAATTAGAGTCAAGTTCTATTCTTGAACCAATATAAAATTTAGCATCAGAATCAAAATCAATATTAGTCTCAACATTAGATTTAGAGTCCCTTGAGTTAGAATCAGATTTAGAAGAAGAATATGTTCATGGTTGCTACAACACTGGTTATCAATTCCTTGTATATCAATTTGAATACATTTGTGATCCTTTTATAATTTTTGAGGATGAGTACTCCAACTTTGACACAAGTTATCCTAGTATATTTTATGAGGATTTTCTAACCTCTCCCCATTGTAATGGCCATTACCATCAACTAAGATAGCCATATTATTGACATTCCATCTCCTACAAGTGTTTATTGGGATCGATAAAATCACACTTTATTGAACTACATCCATGGTGACATAGCAGTTGAATAAGAGCAAGGAGGCCAAGACCAAATTTATATATCAAAAGAACACTCTCTTAGTGAAACCTTTTTAAAGGCACTAGGGGATAATCCAAGTCAAAGCTCAACATCTTATAGTGAAAATTTTTTAGAAGCACTAGAAGATAATAAAAATTAAAAGCCAATGTTCATTATTGAAACATTCTCAGAAGTGATATAGGACAATCAAGACAACTTCATTGATGAAAACCTCATTCAGGCACCAATAGGTGAGCACAAAAGTTCTTCACTACTTGATGAAGACAAAATCAAAGATCAAATCAAAATAGCTTCTTATCTATAGTCTAATCAGATGGTAGCTACTCTTAAGATCAAATAAAATAAAATTTTGGTGGTCCTATTAAGAGAAAATTCTTCAACCCTATCATAACTAAAGTTATGTTGAATCTGACATCAGCAACATTATGTATGACTAAACATCTTGATCTTTATTTGTTTCCCCACCATTACACATTCCATTATCATTTGCCATTTCATTTCACAATCAAACCTACCATCCATTATTTTTCCTTATTTACCATCCATGGTCACATTTTCCTTTGCAAAGGCTACAAAGATACCTTTTCTCAACACTTGAAGGAATCAAAATCAATGATCAAGGAAGAACACATAAGCATTCTCAGCAACCAAATCTACATCGAGTTTTTGATGGAGTAGATGTTTAGATGAGGTGTAGGATAGCAATTAACATGATTGAATATTATTTTTGTATCATTTGTTAATTTAAAATGTGTATCTCCTCATTAATAGGAACAACACAATCAAAAACCACACATAGGCCAAATACATGTACCATATTGTTTCACATTGCCATGCCATTGCCATTGTTACATATCCATTTACCATTATTGTAGGTCCTAGTCATTTACCCCATCACTTGGGGGAAAACCTACTACCATTTTATCTAATTTATCTAGACCACCATTATCCTTAGCAATACCGTACCATCCTATCATTCCATTCCTATCTAGACCAAAGCCTATTTTTAATCATCCTACCTAATCCTATTTTGATCTTAGTTCATTTGGTTCTTACCACACCTTTTATGAGAGGATTATAATCAAGTTTTAACAATTAATCCAATCCATGTTCATAATTATAGTCTATGAAATTAGTGTGATAGTTTATCTGGCAAGATATCTTTCATTTTCCATCTTGTATCAAGTTTGTTTATGTGAACCTGATTATAACCGCCTATGGGCAAATCATTGTCTCACTAGTCTTGATACTAATTATAGCCACCTATGAGAAAATTAGTATCATTGACCTATGTCATTATATCCTAATTATAACCATCTATGGGAAAACTAGGGGCAACACTTATTTATCATGCATTGTCACATCACCTTGCCATCACTATTTTCATTTGACTGGCCATTTGCCAAATTTGAGAACTTGTTAGGACCTAGTTAATTTCCCACATTTTATGTGGATGGAATTACTATGACTTGAGGTGATTTCAGGACTATGTAGGTCATGCTCAATTCATGCTGAGGTCACCTTAGTCCCCCTTTCCATACACTCTCATTATTTTTAAAGTAATCTAAGCCATACATTCTCACCATTTTGTGAGCAACCTAAGACAAACGCTTTCATTATTTTATGAGTAGGTATATTATCATTCTCTAAAAAATTAAGATACCTCAAAATTTCAAAAACATTCATAACATTTTAAAAATCTAAAAATATTTATCCTATCTAAGCCTAGTCAGTTATCCTCGATCCACCTTACTGGGGCATTGTCATTATTAAAATGTTTTCTTCTGCTTTCAAGCTTTACATTTGTTTGTTTTTATATTTATTTATTTATTCACTTGCCTATTTATTTTCTTTTAGCATTTTTTCCTTGACTCAATCTATATGTATGCATTGGGTGATTCCTTGCACACATTATTCTTGAGTCTATCCATATTCATGTGTCAACATTGTCATCATGATTTTTATCATTAGTGCATTGTTTTCAAATGTTCATTGGATTGAGAATCAGTCTTTATGCATATTTTGGCCAAGTATTCATGGTGTTTTATCATGAATCCTACCATCACATGCTATAACAAAAATTAGCTTTAGGAAGGTCTACAATCAATAGATCCATAAAGTTTTCTCCATGGTACCTTGGCAAAATCCTTCCATCCCACCCTTGATCAAATCACCCCAATGACCATTCTAATTGTATCATTGCTAGTCAAGATGAGAATCTCCTCATTGGTAGGTACAATTGACTCATTCACACTGATCAATCTTATTCTTTTGTTCATCTATTTCATCACTTTTCACCTATTCATCTTTAATTTGTATTCTAGGTTATATCCTTGAGTTATGCTGGATAATCAACCCTAATTGGAGCACCATCATCTTTATCCAATCTAGGTCTACTTAATGATTATAATTTCTTATGGTAAAATAATTATTTTAACTTGTATTCCTAATTATAACCACCTTTGGGCAAATCAGTATCCTTTTTACATCAATGCATGTAAGCATTTTCTCATTTGGATTAATCTTAACCATGAGTTAATTCCACCTTTATTCTTATTTCTTTTTTAGGTACCATCCATCAACAAATGTGATGGCCACTCCCTTGAGGGCGTATCATCATAGGCTTCTCAAAAACCATTTTGAGCTTTATTCTCTAACCATCATCTTCTTTTTGGCATACAGGCCATTTCTCATTATTTGAGAAGACATTAATTTGTCTATGGTTTTCAACATCTTCCAAATTAGGGGTAAACTGTAGACACCTAAATCTAACCACCAATAACCCCCAATCATGCTTTTGGCTTTTTCCACCCAAAATGCACAATTTGGCCTTAAACCACTAAAACATGATAAATGATGTGAAACTAACATATTCAAGTGCCAATTTTGGTTAGGGTATCCCTAAATGGGGCAATGCAATTTATGGGCAAGCTAACTTTGATCATTTCATTTTGAGTCAAAATGCCAAACTTGCACCTAGGTGCTCTAGATTGCTCTTTCCTATCAAATCTTCTACACAAGACATGTGCCTTTGTTATTTATTATTGGTAACATCCTAAATGGGATAACACATCCAATGCATCTGACATTTCCTTGTAATTCTAATCCAGTCAAATTTTGGACCAATAACAAAGCATTTTGATTAATTTGAGTAATTTGTGCACAAAGTGCTTAATCATGCTTAAGAGCTAATTAACCCAAATTAGAGCATAATTAATAATTCCATGGAAACTTGTTGAGTTCTTATTTTGAGAAATAAATATTTAATATTTTCATCATCAAGTGACCTCATTTCTTGGGAAGACATTCCTAGACCACAAATGCCACAAATATTAGGATTCATGCCCTCCATGCCTCATCAATGCCTTCCATGATGCCCTTCATGCCTCATCAATGCCTTCCATGCCTCTTAATTTCCCATTCTTATAATGTCATGATAAGTATAATTACAAACTTAATTCTAAAAATTAAATTAATCCTCAACCACAAATCTCAATCTTGAGATGGACAGTTCAGGTTGATTTCGATCAAATCTAAAAATCTATAAATAGGAGGCCTCACAACATCATTTCTAGGATTTTCTAATGAAAATTTATAATGGTAATTTTTTTCAAAAAGCTTCATGAAACTAGTGTTACCATGCCAAATTGATTCTAAGCCAAGCCACAAGCCAAAGGTGCTAAGGAGAGATGGAGGTAGTTAAGCTTCCATTGCCAAGGACTTCATGAGCACAAGCTGAGCAATCCACCACTACAAAGGCATTTGGAGTATCCAAGGAAGGTGAAGGAATTATTATATTTGATTCCTTGCTTTTCTATTGTGTTTGTCACTTTATTTTGTTAACTAAGCTCTACTTAGTGTCTAGGCTTAGAGATGTTATGTTATTAGTGTGTTTATTTCATCATGTTTTCATTTTGGAACTAACACCATACTAACCATCATCTCTTGAGTCAAATTCCTAGATAAAATAAAATACATGATATAGCAATGATAATCAAAATGATGTCTCAAGATATAACATAGTTTATATCGGAGATTGTTATATCAACATGGGTATGCCTAGATAGATATAATAATGTAATATCATGTGTAATGTACTGAATTGAAACTAGAAATGTTATTTATTAATTATTAGTTTTCAAGGATGAATGGAACATGATGTCTATCATGGCATCTAATAAATCAATATAATGTATTATGTGTATTATGGCATTGTAAATAATTGACAAGCAAACAAGCAACAAGCACACAAGGCAAGAAGCATACAAAAATGGCCAAGGGGCCAAGCAAACAAGGGACATGGGCACATATCACTAAAAATTGAAATAAAACATACAAAGTATGTTCAAATACAATATAATATACAATTAAAAATAAGCAAGGTTAGCATGAGGCACATAAGCACATAGAAGAGTACAAGCAAAGGACATTGGTAAATGTCTTAAGGCACATATAGCAGACAAAATAAGAATGGATAAATGCAATCACATCTAGTTACATAAAGTAAAAAAGGAATGCATGTAAATAATATAAATACAATTGCATCTAACTAATCAAAGTAAGAAGTGAAAGCATGCAAAATATGGAGTACAATACTAGGCATATGCCAAGAAATACACAAATGCTATATACTAGTGAATGTTGATAGATTAATCTATGTAATCTAGTATGTAATATATGTAAATAGATAAATAGAGTGTCTAGTGTAGGAATGGCATATTCTAGATGGTTTAGCCATGTATAAGATGCCCTTAGTGGATAAATATATCAAATTATGTCTCAAATGTATAAGTAGGATGCCCCCTCATTAGGTAGAGTGAAGAAATCATTTATCTAGATGTCCCTACACACACTCAAAGAAGATAAAGTGAAGCATGGTAATGTAGATAAATCAATAAAAAATAGCATAAAACAACAAAATGTAAGTCTATCATAGTAGTAAGAATGTAAAGCATGAATAATGCACACAATTGAAATGTTTTTGAAGTGTTGAATATTTGAATGTTTTTTTAGATTTTAAAAATTTTGTATGTTTTTGTATTTTTATATGTTTGAAAGTTTTTAGATTTTTACATAAGTTATGTACAATAAATTTAAAATAAACTATGTACAATTAAGACTAATAATAAATGATACTAATTGATGAGTTTCATGGGAGACTCCCTATCATGGTGTCCTATATCAAGGGGAGGGATTGTGCATGATCATGAAGCATGATGAAGGGTTGAGACTATAGATCTAAAATCTATGTATGCTATAAATGATATGAAATATCTATAGTGGAAATTGGTTGTGGGGTCCACCTATAACTCTGAGAAGTGGATTGAAATATAGGGCTCTTAGGGACCCATCTGGTAGTTGGAAAAGCTCTCTCTACATGTACTCTGTGTGTAGAGGTATGAGACCTCAATGATAGTACCCTGGGTGTGAACACTATAGATAGAAGCTATCTATAATCCTAAAAATATGGATACTTAAAAAGAGGTCTCCATGGAAGTATCTAAACTCTTTGTGCTGGTAAGGGAGGCCTCGATTGTGTTTAAATCTAAACTAGAGGAAGAATTGAAACTCATGGAGAAACTAAAATTGGTGGTAGAACTAAAATTGGTGATTACAAAATGGTAGATGGATTTGAAGTGGGGAGTGGTAACTCATATGAAACTCCACAAACTGTAAAAAATTAATTAGCATGAATGACTTTCATGCATCTATGAACTATAGAAAATACTTCTTGAAGTTTCTAAATCTATGGTCAACCAAGTAATATATCGAAAACTCCTACATTGGGAATAATAGTAAATAGTGTGACCACATTTGTTAGACCAACATGTAGAGGAAGTACAATATTACCTAATGAACTGTATATGTGCCCACTAAATCTATTCATAATTATGTCGATTGGGGTAATATTCTAATTTGAATATACTAAATACTATAATAATGTCATAGTGCACATATTCATGCTAGATCCATTATCTATGAGAACACTATGAATAGTATTATTATGAATGTAAGATATGATAAAGAGTGCATGATAATATGAATCATCATCAACTATCTCCTAATTGGAGAAGGAGATCAAAGGTCTAGCTAGAATTCTAGAATTATATACACTAATCATGTTGCTCAAAGGGTGTAACTTAATTAAAGTTGCTTGATATGTAGAGTGGAGGATGTGCATGATATGCATGATGAACACTAGATGTATCCCATATCTCTTATTTAGAATGTTGTGGGAAATAATATAAGAATATTTTCAAAGTTTTATCCTATGTTTTCTTTGCCTAAGGAGGCTCAACTAAAGTTCCAAGATCAATAATGTTGCCATCTATCAAGTCTTGTATCTTGTGTTTCAAACTGATGCATTTATTTGTTGTATGGCCAAGTGATCTATGAAAATTTCAAAATGCATTATGATCATATGTCCATGGAATAGGATTTTTTGGATTAACTTCCCAAATAAGAAGGAGATATATGATATTACATTCTAAAAGTTGTTTTAAACCTCTAACTGGAGATATTGGTAGATTGGTAAAAGTTTGCCAAGGAGGTGTTGATAAAACCACTCACTGAGGGGGCTCTGAAGCTACATTGACTATGGGTTAAATCTGACTCTTGCTATCATTGACCTTTACTTTGTATGGGACTTTGTTGTTACTTTTGTTTGTTCTTTGTTATATGCTCATGTACTTGATTTTTTCTATTAAAATTAATTTGACTTCCCTTTCCTTTAGTGTATGACATAACTTAGTGAAGGAAGAGAACCTTTTAAACATTATTGATTCAAGAAAAGTTGGTAGAAGACTTTGTTTGAAGAGATCTTGTAACTCTTGATCATCCATGGGGCTAGTCATCTTAGCCAAGATGGTCTTATATCAAAGAACATAATCTGTGAGATGCTCATTTGACTTTTATTTTTGGTGTTCAACTTGGGCATAAGAAACCTTATCACTAAATTTAATGTTGAAATGAGCTAGGAACATGTCAGCTAAAGGATTGAATGCATTGACCAACTAATTTGATAGACTATAGAACCATTGTAAAGCATAATCATTTAGACTCTATGGAAATAGTTTAGTTAGTAGCCAATCATTTGTCACATAGTCCAAGCATGTTGCATGAAAAGCTCATAAGTGTGTCTCTAGATCACCCTTGCCATCATATAGAGTAACCTTGGGTTAGACAAAACCTAGTGTCAAGGGTGTAGAATAAATATGACATGCCAATGGTGTATCAAGTAAAACAAAAGAATTCAATGCCTATGTAGGTTTATAGGCACCTTGCTCAAGATGTAGCACCTTAGATTGAAGAGATTTTATCTCTTTCACAAGGGATATCACATCAGGAGATAAAGAGGTACTAGCCATAACTCGTGGTCCCTCATAAGAAGGTTGGGTTGCTATAGGGGGTTGTTGAGACATAGTTTCCACTTTAGTGTCATTTACAACTAGTTTCTCTGTGGTTTGAGAAGATTAACCATTGTTCACTTTTTGTTGTTCTTCTTGTAGTATTTTAAGCATGTCATCTTACATATCAAGATGTTTAGTTAAAATATCTTGTTGTTCCCCCATCAATTTTGTCAAAACCAATATATTAGACCATTGTTAATGTAGGAAAATAATTTGAAAATGGATTGAATTTTTTGAAATAAGTTATAATAAGGATTATATAATGGAAAGAACATATTTAATAAAGGAAATGTAAAGTCCTAAAAAGAATACAAAGATCACAAACATGTAAGGTGATACCTCAAAATTAGTGAGACCTAGTATATGCAACTAGGGTTTTAAAAAATGATATTTTTAAAATTACTAAAGAATTTTAAATTTTAATGTGAATTTACGAATTAAATATGTAAGTAAAAAATTAGAAAATTATTGATTTAAAGGGACCTAGTATGTGCAACTAGGGTTTGGAAGATTTTTTTTAATTACTATGGAATTTTAAAAATTAAATTGAATTTTTTATTTAAATAGGCAAGTAAAAAAAATTAAAATATATATTTTAAAAACCAATAAGGAATTTACCCTAGGGTTTCTAGGGTTTTTATGAACAAACAAAGTAAGTCGAGTTCACCAAATGATTTAACTATTTTAGGAATATTAGATTTTTACTCCTAATTTAGTTAAAGGTCTGATTTAATTAAATCATTAAATGATATTATAATAAATAGAGTACTTATTTGTATAATTTATTTGACCTTCATATCTTTATAAAAATATTAATGAAAGAGGAGAAATATAACTTATCTTAAAACTATGTTAATATAATTGAGATAGAGGTTGATACTAGTTGTATAAGACTAGGATAGCATCATGAACCAACATATGGCTTTCATTCAATGAAAGGATAGGAGCACCAAAAATAGGACACTTCAAGGTTTGGTGTTATAGTCCAAGTCCTATCGCTATTGTCCAAATTGGGCATAGAGATCTTATTTTTTTGGGGTTTTCTTCATTGTCCCTATATTAGTCGACCTATGAAATTTCAAGTCTTGACTATTGATAAAGTTATTTTTATATCTTATTTAATCTCCAACCCTAGATCTTCCTTGTGCTTAAACTTGAATGAAAACTTTGAGAAAGAGGGGGGTTAGTGTGTGTATGATGCACTGAATGTGTATCTACACCCATTTGTGGGCACATTGCCTACATACCAATACTCTAAAGAGGGATCAATCCATATTTAGTTCTCCCACTTGATGTGCTTTGTGTAATAGTGTTATGTGAATGAAAAAATACTAAATTGGGTGTGTTTGAGGTGGTTAGGGACTGGTGTGAGGGTTTGAATATGCTTGTAGATGTATTGGATCATTATATGCAAAGAATAGAGAAATTTATCTTAGTGGCTTGTTTGTATTCTTTCTTTCTTTAGTAATATTTTCAAACCCCTTCTAAATGAGCTTTGAAAGGTATTTTATAGAGATCTATTGGTCATGGGTTAAATGCATTCATGCTAGGAAAATGTAATAAATAAGAGGAATTAGGAGAAAATGGTCATATGGACTCAAAATGTGATTGGAAAAGAGCACTAGAAATAGGACACCCTAGGGTCCATCACTATAGTCCAATCCTAACACTCCTATCCTATAAGGTCGTAACCTAGGGGGATGGAATAATCATGGAAAATGGAGCCTAACTAAGCTAGAAGAGGTTATAAAAGCATATAGATGACTAGGAATCATAAAAAAGGTGGATAGAAGGGTCATGAGAGAATACAAGAGAGACATATGGGTTATGATTCATAATCCACACTCAAGCTACCAATTTTGACTTTTATATGACTGCATCACCATGCATAGCTAAAATACAAGATTACTACCTGTAGACAAAATCATTAGCAAGATAGTGAAAGTGTAGGCATAAAGGTGAAAAAGGAAGTCTCTCATTATCCCTTAAATATATTTCATCATTACATGTTGATATGACTTGGTCCTTTGAGGCAAGGAGCCTAATAATATACACATTCCTATTAGGCGTAAATAGGCCTAAATAAGCTTGTGCTTGAACTAGGGAATTTTACTTGTTTAAATGTTTGTTAAGGCCTAGAAAAATAAAAATAATGGGAAGTGAGAAATTATAAAAATGTTTCTAAGTGATAATATTATTAGTTCTAAGAGAGAAAGAGATCAATGACCTATTAGGCCTTTTAGGCCTAAATTGGTACACATAGACCTACACCAGAATTGAATTCATATGCAAGTTTGTAGGTTATTTGAGAGTTAGGGGCACCTAAATAAGGATTTATAATACATAAAATATGTTTCCAAGGTGCTATAATACACAATAAGGGTAGGAAAACTCTCATTTAAGCCTTTAGGGCTACATAAGCCTAACTATGCATAAACCCTAGATAAGAGATGAGAATGTACATAGGGAAGAGTTGATGGAATAATTGATCCTAAGGATTTTTTCAAAATTTTATATGATTATAAATCTCCATAAACATTTTAGTATAAGGATAAAGGGATATTTAAGTCCCAATGCTACCATCAAGTATTCTAGGCATGATAGTGAACAGTGACACTAAGGATGATTATGAGAGAATGGAGACTAAGGTGGAGTTTGAACAACTACAAATAGTTTTAAAAGGATGGAAATTATATGAGGAAGGTTTTATTATGGTTTTTATGCCATAAACCAATCTATAGGTGATTAAAAGACCTTAAACTTTATATTAGGTGTGCAAGGCTTAAAGCCATTCTTAAGGCCTAGATACCCTACCCTCCACCTTTTGACATGTTAAACCCCCTCCCAAGAAGACCTAAGGCCTTAAATATGTATAAAATTATGTTACATGACCTATGAATATGTTTTAATTATAGGAAAGCAATAAAATGTTGAATATGGTCTTGAGACCCACGTCGAGCTCCATAGTCCTTAACAATCAACTCGAGCCATCATTTCAAGTGATCATATCTTTAATATCAAATGAAATCAGGTAAAATGCTATTATGTGGAGTTTTTAACCCATATTTACTCAAGATACATCAAGGAGAGAGTTTGTTTTAGGCTCCCACCTCTATGAATCATTGTTAAGATTGCAGGCATGTCCATAAGGCTTGTAGAGAGCTATAAGCACACTATATTACATTAATATCTCCACACAAAATATGCATTGGAACCAAAACATTTAAATATATTTAATGTTTTTATATGGACTAAACATCCATGACCATAAGTTTGAGATTGTAGGTCTGATCTTTATGAACCATTGTTAAGATGGTAGACCTCAAAAACCCTTCTTAAACCTTAAGACAGACCCGATGAAGGAAAAGTTGATATTATTGCATTCAAATGCACTGAATTGACTTGATAAACACTTGGATCATCTATTACACTTAGAGGAGACCCTGATCATGGTACTATTTTGTACGGACTACTATACAAATTTTTCAAAAACTATGTTTTTATAAGGAATTGAGAATAAATCAAGGTACATGGTTATTTGGAAGGTTGAAAATCATTATAGGATGTTTTTTGAGACTTTTTTTACCTCCCAAGATCATAAATTACTCAGACTACTTCCTAGAAACACTTTGAAAGTCTACACCAAATGGGCATTCTTGAAATTCAAAAAGGAGGTAGCCTAATCACCTATATAAGGTAAAGTTATAGGTGTGTAGTGCTTAAAATGGTTAAGTCATGGTATGGAACACTTATTTAGGCCTTTAAAAATATTTTTCACCTACTCTAAATTTTCTATTTAGGACTCTGATCATCCATCAATAGATAGTCAAGTAACTAGGCCTAGTGGACTACTAGGTCTACTTTGGTTAATAAGGGGAGATGAAAGTTGAAATTGAGGGACTGATAGGATTTTCAATACATAGTTATTACATAATTTATCTAATACTAAGGGTGATCAATGCACTTATCTGTGGTCATTATGAAAGAAAGGGTAGTTTTCTAGCCTAGTCAATATGCAAGGAGAAGGGTAGTTGCTCAATACCTCATGGAGGCCTAATTACACCTCATTCACACTTTGTAACTTCCATAAATGGAGTGGTTGACCATTTTGGTTTTTTTATTCCTTATATGGAGTCAAATAAATATGAATCAACAATCATCACTTCATCTCCATGCCCAATAGCTCATTCAAGATCATCAATTTGAAGGCCAACACATGGAGGGAGTTTGAGGGACTGTTATGACTATTGTAAAAAATTATGGAGTTGACTATGGTCATTTATGAAATCTTATATGAAACTCTATTCCAATTTCCCTCTCTTTCTCTCCTCATGCTTTTATATATTTAGGCCTTAAGGCCTTTGTATTCATCCCTGAACTAGGTATGAGGAAACTTTGCCTAGACTTATACCTTATAGACCTCTTGGATTACTAAAGGAATACTTTTAGATTATTAAATACTAATATATATTTATTATGATTGTTTTAATTTACATATGTTGTATATTTCTTCCCTTTTTTAGGTCCTTGCCTTACTTAGATGCTAGCAGGTTGTCTTATGCAGGTCATGTGGTGTGTAAGAGTTCTAAGTGATTGAATTTTTAGTGAAACTATTGTCACTTGGATTTTCACCCTTTAATGAGATTCCTAATCTCTCCTCATCCAAGTGTAAAAATTGAAACACCTCTAGGCTTGTGGGTAGCCTAAGGATGAGGTAAATCTCTAGATAGGGCTAGTTCCCTTGATGTACCACTTGTATACCATTATTACACCTAAACTTTGTGGGGGGGAGGGGGAGGGAGAGATAAAACTAAAAGTGAACTATCCTAAGGGAGTTGATACACCAAATAGGTTGATTAATTCTAGCCAACTGCATGTTACACATGAGAACAAAGGACTAACCAAAATACACTTCTCTAATGTGCATCTTCTCATATCAATATTATATTACGAGGTTATGGATGAAAGTTTAGGCTAGGAGGACTAGACAAGATGCCTTTAATGGCACTAGTGAATATACTAACTTATTCAACCTTGAAATTTCCTATATAACTTCACATGCCCTAAAAGAAGAAGCTTTCCAATTGTAAATAGGTGAGAGAATAAAACAATATGTTAAGGAAACAAGAGTCATCACTTAAGCAAAATCAAAAATTCAAGTAAGCACACTATGAATATTCATGGAAGAGGTAAGAATAAGTATTTTTATTTATCAAATGGTATTCAAATGATCATGGCTTTGCCATACTTAGGTGGAGCATGAGTTATAATGGCCAAAATGGCTAGTTCTTATAGAACTTGAGAGAGAGAGAGAGAGAGGAGAAAAGATAAGTTTAAGGGTCATAAGGAAACTTTAAACATAATAAAATGAGTTAATTATGCATGATAATAGGATATTGGATGAACCATCCAAGGTTAGAAGATACAAGTGGCCATACAAGGCATGAAATTCATAAAAATTGGTATGAAAGTTCTCATTCTAGCTCAGAAAACTACCTTCATGATTTGGACCTATTTAAACATCATAAAAATGATTATGGATAGGTTTATTATTTGAATTATAGGGAATTATATTATGTATTCCTCTTCATGCATTGGGTATATTCTTAGTCATTTATAATCATCTAGAAATGAACTATCACTACCTGCACTCCAAATAACTCTTCTTTTATGAACCCTACACACTTGGCCTCCAAAAAGGAAATAGTCTTTTTTTTTTAAATCATAAAATGTAATGTGTGAAACTTTTAAAGACATATATTTCCTTATTCTTCTTAGGCACACCTTAAAAATCCATCCACTTGAAGTTTCCACACTTCTCACTAGCTTGGTCATTATGCTAGTTTTGACTAGCTAAGATGAAAGCTATTATTTACACATTTAGGAGTATTTAAAAGGAATTAAATTTCCATATTGAGTTATATTAAGTCTTAATATTCCCCCCAAACTTTATTTCATCACTTTAAACCTTTTATAACCTAAAAAACACATAAAATAGTAAAATTACCTTGTTTTGTACATTATTCATACAATCCCGTATAATCCAACAAGATGGGGAGGATCCTGAGAGAGTATTCTAAAACTTCCAACAAATTTCATTGTCAAAATATTCCATTAGATTATCTTCCCATTTTCATTTCTCTAAGCAGGTCCTTGTAAGGGTTTAGCAAGGGTTTTGATTAGTTTGACCTCTTAAGCTTTATTCATAAAGGTTACATGTTGAAGTTGTCAACCAATTACACTAGATCACATTATAGGACCCCTATCATCTTCTAAAAAATCATTTTTAATCCATGAAAATCCTCTGATAATATGTGAGCACTCAAAGCTACCTACTCGAGCCTGTTTCTTCCATTTCCTATAGGCCTAGTCCTAAAGCCCAAAAATGGCTTCTTCATAGCTTCTTTTCCATATAAATAGACCAGACACATATTTTATGGAAATATTAATATTCATAGATTAATTATAATTCCCCTCTCATGGTGGAAGTGAAAATGATTTCCTATTTGACCTTAGGCTTAAACCGTACCTTTAAAAGTCTAACTATAATTCTTGTAGGTTTGTAGCTCTTGTTAGGTTTCATCCTTATTTTATTGGTTTTACATGCTTACCAAGGTGGAAATAAACTTCTCACATATTCTTAAAATTTTCACACAAATCTTGATCCATCATTTCATCCCTTTCAAACCTACCAGTTTATGAATGAGGAGAAGTACCCTCTATCTGAGACAAAATAGAGGGCACTTACCCTATTTGTCTAGACAAAATAGGTATTGGAGATGCTTCGATGATGTTATATTAAATTTTTTTCTCTTTTATCAGGTATCTATACCCCTTAACCTCCTTAATTTCCAAGACAAACTCTTCAAAAGGTAGAATGTGTGTATGCTAGTCAGAAAATGACTATGTATTTCTATTTGGAGAGGTTTACTAATTTGATATTGATTTGAGGAACTTAAGAGATTTAAATTTCACCCTAGTGAGATAATTCAAAATGTTCAAAACTCTCATTACCCATGTTTTAACTTTAAAAGTATCTTCATTCAGTCAAACCTAACTGGTAAGCTAACCTTATTTATTATGCTTCCCCTATTTGTAGGTGTAAGTCATACTTTGGGAGATGATTTAATTTATGTAGGGTAATATTTAAACTATTAATACCATCCCATAGTTCTTTGAACCACATATACCATGCATTACCATGCCAAATACTCATAATAGTTATCAGCTAGGTCATTATTAGCTATAATCACTTACAAATGACTATAATGTAGCTATCAGGACCTATAGGTGTAGATCCTACCTTGTAAATGTGTCAATTAGTCTGTAGGAACCATATCAAGATTTAGGAAACAATATGATGTAAAAAATGTTTTTATGTTTGTATTTCACTACACTTAAGATCACACCATGGACTGTGAGACCTATAATTAGATGTAGGTGGTCTTTTCTTGTGAAAGGACACCTGTATATGTCGATTACACACTATTATATGTACCATGATCCTTTGGATATCCCCTAATGTTTGTGGGATTCAGTTTCCATCTACCAGTGTTGATTTTCTCATGCTTAAGCCCTTGTAATGGGTGATGTGTATCTTGACTCCTAGTTGTAGGTGAGCAAATTAGGAACTAGGTACACCTATAGGTTACCTTAGGAGGCAAAACATAATGCATCATTATATTTAGGTGGCCCTTATACTCCTTGAAAATCCTTCTCAATTGGGAAGGTCATTTATTCATGAGGATAGATTTCACCTACAACCTTGGGTGTAAGGCCTTCCTTAAAACTCAAAATCTTGTAGGTGACTATTGCTTTAATTTAGTGAATAAAAGGCAACTTTGGGCCCTTAAAAATCTAGCCTCCACTATTCATTTATCCTTTAAAAAATTTATATCTCTTTTAATATGTGGATAATATAATCTATGGTCACCTAGATGTAAAAGAACCCTTTATAACCTTAATACATGGTCTTGACAAGAGGGCCCAGGCCTTTGTTTTACATTTTTAGGGAAAACAGTCCTAAACACTATCAATTTGTATTTAAGGGTGATCCATACTTATATTTTGCTATCCAATCCATAAAAAAGGATTTTAATCAGCTTTAATTTACACTAGGACTAACAAAAGTTCCTTCTCATGATCTAATTACTTTAAAAGGATCTTTAACTCCTTGTTAAGCCACCTGTAGGTGTAGATTTTTAGTGTATATAGGCAATGGGCAAAATATGGATAATATACATTTATTTAGACCTATTATGAGTTTTATATCCATATAAAAAACCTCAAATTAATTATTCACACCTCAAATGTCTTGAAACCACTACAAATTCTCCCATCATAGCATGATGTCATTAATTAAGGCTCTTATATGTGTGTATGGGTTGAATGTGGACAGTGATCATGAAATAGAGAAAAAGTGTGGATGAAAGGCCTTATGGACAACTCAAAATAATTTCCAATCCATAAATTACATGATTTACATTAATTAAAACCTAAGACATATCCCAAAGCATCCCTTTCAACATGAAACCACATGCAGACATATGGAACATAGCAAGAAGTTATAACTAGTGAGGGGTTAGTGTGGTGAAATAGATTGTAACCAATATTTCACTTTATCAAACATAAAAAATAAATATCCTTATCTATTTATGTATTTAATAAGTTAATACACCCTCATTATAGTTCCATGAATAATCTAGACAAGTCTCATACATGTAACTGTAAGTGGGAAAGAGTGAAAAGTTGACTATGAGGAATGGCAAGATTGAAAATTATTCCAAAGTATGATGTGGTGAAACAAAAACATGGAAGGGAAGGAAAATTTGGAATTTAAACATGTGGGACACCGTATTATATCACATGAGACCTTTTTATAAGGTTACCATTCTGAAATAAAGAAGAAATTGACTGAAACTTCATAATCATGACACCTTCCTAAAGCATGAGACAACTTGCCCATAAAAACATCATGAAACATGAAACAAATCATGGATAACATATAATAAGGTATACAACATCCTCTATAGTCAACATCACCAAATTGTTCATATAGACTTGTCTAAAATGGATCAAAACCTATAGGGTGCATGAAATAGTGAGCATAAAAACATAGGCAACTTGTAAAGGATGGTTCGTAAAGCATGGTTAACCAATTTTCAAAATATTTATATTTAAATGGATATATATAAGTATAATACCACCTCAAAAAAAAATTACCTTAAACTTCTTCTACTAACCATACTAAACATGAACTTATTAATCACTTTTGCATGTCTAGAAAGGCAAGAAAGGAGCATAATTTTTTTGGGTCTTTTTTGGAAATTCCAAATCATTTCAACCACTAATATGAGTTTAATGAATATTAATATATGTCCCATGAACTTACCCCTATGTCACCTTCCCCCATGGGCTGTACAAGTTCCAAACTCTCCTTTTCAATTAGTTTCTTGAATTTTAGTTAGATAACCTAAAATATTTTGTTTGAACTAACATTCTTGAAAAGGAATCTGACATATTTGACACTTTTAAGTGAAAAGGGACACTTGGACACCTTGATAACCATGCCACTTTCATTTATGACCCTTAAAAGCCCACTAAATGACCCAAAATGACAAATTGACTAATATAACTAAGACCAACGCAAGGATAACATTAAATGACATAAAATAACTTATAATACACCCCATGACAAAATATTAGACCCCATAAAACATTTAAAAGGTTAATTTTTACCTATAGGGGCCCTAATTTGACATGTAAGGTCAAATTTGGTCAACAAATTGGTGACTCATAGGGGTAGTATTCCTATTATACTAAATAAACCAGTAGCCTTATTAGTCCATTAGGCTTAGAGATTAATCTAAAGTTTTAGACACAAAAATATTTGCTCAATATAATACCAATGACTACCTCAACCACACAAAATAAAAGACACACACACATAGCAAAAGAAAACACACATGTGCTTCATGAGCACTTGTGGAACACACACACCAAACTAAACAAACTAAATCAAATAATAACTAACCTAAGATGAAAAATCTCTCCTAAATAAAAGGTGAAGTTTTAAACCATTATTTATTCATGACATGAAGGAATGAATGAGACATATAGTCTTTTTATCCTTGACATTGATGCTTCTAACTTTTTCATGATGTTTGCCAACTTCATTGGCATGATGTTCATTAAAAACCAAGTAGTTTCAAATAGGTTGGATCTAGAAATTAAATCTTCTTACATCCAAGCATCATCAACTTTCTCATATGGATCCTCAGTTATAACCTCATATGGTGGTTCAATAAGGCATACCTTCTTGATTTCCATAGTGCTCTCAATAAGATTGGGCTTCTTCTCAACTGTAAGTTCTTCTAGAGCATCAAGTATCTTTGCATAATCTACCCAATCTTGGTCATTTTCATCCATGGAAGACTCTTTCTTCACCTTGTCATGTAATTTACCTTCAACTTGGCAAAGCTCTTAAAGCTCTTGAAATAACTTTATTTACAACTACCAATCATCCTTGTCCTCTTTATCATCTAGAGCCACTACCTCTTCACTCTTCTCTTCTGGATTTATGAGATCATAAATTTGGTTTTATTAAATCTCTAACACATCTAAGGGTGATTCAAAATTAGGATAAGGATTGGGTCACCTTCAATAACAACAACTTCCACATTGGTCTCGAGAGAGTTTTCTAGGACTGTAACCTCTTTGGGAATGACTTGAAATTATTTTGTATCCATAATAGCACATTCATATTAATACTTGAGATTATTATCCATAAATTTTTGATTAGATATAGAGTCTTCTTAAAGTTTTTGAAGATAATCCATCTCTTTCTCCTTCTTGGTGATGCCAAGACTAGGCATCTTGAAATCATGTGACCTAGCCCAATGAGGCTACCAAGGAGGTAGAATTTATTCAAGAAAGAGTTAAGATTTTTTGTCAAAAAATTACTCCTATTTATGTTCCCATAACATAGGTCCATAAAGGAAAAGGGTGATTGGGTGTGGACAATATTAACTAGTTAGTTTAGGTGGCACATAAAACTCAAAATCAGATTGAGGAAGGAGAGGCAAACCTTGGGATAAAATATCTTGGTTTTCTTCCTTAAATTTGACATAGGATTATCTTTAGGGAGGTTATATGGGGTGTGTTTAGGCATAGGATCTTATTTTAGGTCTAAACCTTCCATCACACCTTGACTCAACAATTTCATCCTTAACTCTAACTCTTCAAGTTGCTTGGCTAGGTTTTCTTGGGAAAAAATTCTTGAAGTTCATAGACATCTTCATGAGGATGAGTAGTAAAAGAGGAATGACATGGAACACTAGAATATTTTTGAGGAAGGGTGGGGGGACTTGCATAGGATCAAGTTCTTTCTCAAATTCACACTCTTTATCAAGGCCTTTATCCTCTATCTTTCCCCATGACTCCACTATCTTATTACATCTTAGGATTATAGGATTAGGATTCTCTTTTTTAGGTAGTGATGCACTTTTAGGAGTGGAATAAGTATTCAAAAAACTTGGAATCTCCCTGGGCTTAGATTCTTCACCTTGTCTCCAACTTGGAATATCATATCTAGATGTCACTTCCCTAAGTGGGGATGTAATTGGAGAGAGTAATGAGGGATTATATTCCACTTATTTTGATGATTACATGGACTAATTCATATTATCCAACTCAATTTTCCTATCAATATAAACTTCAAAAATAAGGTTTTTATTTTCCACTCTTTCTTCCAACTAATTGGGAAAAGGATAACTTTGATAAGCTTAATTGGGTTCATGAGTGGTAACTATGTAGGACTAATAGCAATCTAGTGGAAGTGGAAATTAAGGTTGATAGGTTTTATGAGGCTTCCTTTCATGAATTCTTAGACTATCCTCTAAGGAAGAAACTAGGCCACTCACATCTAGCATCTCACTTGTGAGCCTTTGCCAATTGGCTCTCACAATAGGTGTCCACTCTCTTTTGACCAGCTCTAATGAATCTCTCACCTAATAAATGAAATTATTAGGAACATCTTAACCATGTCACCTTAGTGTATCAATAGTTAACATATGCATCTCATACCCCAAAAGAGTTTGTTTGAAGGTGGAAATGGATTGAGTTGAGAAGTGGCTAGGTTTACTAAGAGAAGCAAGATATTGAGGAGGCTGGATATAAGACTAATACAACTCATGACAAGGTTGGATATAGTTCTGATAAATATCATGATGGGTTGAAAATGGTTATAGTAACACTAGTAATAATCACACTAAGGCTAATATGAATCATACAAAGGCTGATTATGAATGCCATAAGCTAGAAATACCTCACCAACTTGTGTAAAACTAAACTAAACACCAAAATTAGCCATGAAACATCATTAGAAATAAAAAACACAAAGAAAAATTACCAAAAATATTCAAAAGTAAAACTCAGATTGCTTGACATAACTTCAAAGTTGCCATTAATGTTTGGATAGATGCCTCCAAAGGTTGATTGTTAAAAGACAACACCAAAAATCTTTCAGCTTATTAGACCAAGAGTCCCATCGAGCATACCAAAAATTGTTGTCACTTGGATTTTCACCATTTGAGGAGATTCCTAATGTCTCCTCATCCAAGTGGCATAATTGAAACACCTCTAGGCTTTTGGGTAGCCAAAGGATGAGGTGAATCTCTAAATAATGCTGGCTCCCTTGATGTATCACTTGTATACAACTACTACACCTAAACTTTGGGGTGGGGGAAAATAAAGAGAGAAAAATAAAATAAAACAATCATAAAGGAGGTGATACATCAAATAGGTTGATGACTTCCAACCAGCTACATGTTACACATGAGAACAAAGGACTAACCAAGCATACACTTATCTAATCTGCATCTTCTCATATCAATATTACATTATGAGGTTATTGATGAATATTTACGCTAGGAGGAGTAGATAAGAGGCCTTTAATGGCACTATTGAATATACTAACTCACTCAACCTTTAAATTTCCTAAAACACTTCACATGCACTACAAGAAGAAGCTTTCTAATTATAAATAAGTGAGAGAAAAAGATAATATGCTAAGGAAACAAGAGTCATCACTTAAGAAAAATTAAACATTCAAGTAAGAATAATATAAAAAATCATGGAAGAGGTAATAATTAGTAGTATTAATGATAAAATGGTATGCAAATGAGCATGACTTTGCCATACTCAAGTGGAGCATGAGTTACAATGGCTAAAATGGCTAGTTCCTATAGAACTTGAGAGAGAGAGGAGAAGAGATAAGTCCAATGGTCATAAGGACACTTTTAAATCTAATAAAATTAGTAAATTTTTCATGATAATAGGATATGGGATAAAACATGTAAGGTTATAAGAGATAAGTGGCCATACAAGGCATGAAACTCATGAAAAGTGAAATGAAATTTCTCATTTTGGCTCAAAAAATTGCCTTCATGATTTGGACCTATTTGAACATCCAAAAATTCATTAAGGATATGTCTAATGATTTTAATGAGATGGAAGGTTCTCAAAAATTCCTCTCCATTCATTGGTTCTAGTCATTGTCATCTAGAATCATCTGTAAATGAGTTATCACTATATGCACTCCAAATAACTCTTCTTTCATGCACCCTACACACTTGACCTCCAAAAAGTATTATTTTTCCATGAAAATTATTACATGGTAATGGATGAAAATTTTAAATACTATATATGTACTTAGACTACTTAGGCACACCTTAAAAATCCATCCACTTGAAGTTTTCACACTTCTCACTAGCTTAGTCACTATGCCAATTCTAACTAGTTGAGATCAAAGCTATTATTTACACACTTAGGAGTATTTAAATGGAATTAAATGGAAATATTTAGTTATATTAAGTCTTAATATTCACCCAAAACTTTATTTCATCTCTTTAAACCTTTTATAACCTAAAAAACACACAAAATAATCAAAAGCACCTTGTTTTATACCTTATCTATATAATTACGTATATTCCAATAGGTTGGGGAGGAGAATAATATACTATTTTAAAAATTAAAATAATTTTCATGTTAAAAATATTCCTTTAGATCATATTCCCATCTTCATTTCTCTAATCAGGGCCTTATAAGGGTTTAGCAAGGGTTTTAAGTAGTTTGACCTCTTAAGATTTATTCATAAAGGTTAGACATTAAAGTTGCAAAAAAATTCCAATAAATCACGTTATAAGGCCCCTATCATATTTTAAAAACTCCTTTTTCCTCAATTAAATTCCTCTAAGAAGATGTGAGCACTCAAATCTACTTACTCGAACCTGTTTCTTCCATTTCTTACAGGCCTAGTTGTCCTAAAGACCAAAAATGGATTATTCATGGCTTCCTTTCCATAAAAATATATTAGACACATCTTTTATGTACCTATTAAAATTATTAAATTTATTATAATTCCCTTATAAATTTTTAATTTAAAATGACTCCCTATTTGGCTTTAGGCCTAAACCTTGCCTACATAAGCCTGAATACAATTCTTATAGGTTTGGACCACTTATTAGGCTTCATCCTTACTTGATTGGTTTTTAATGTTGTCTTAGGTTTAATATAACTTTTCACACATTATTTAAATGTTCACACAACTCCTAGTCCATCATTTCATCCCTTTCTTTCAAACCTACCAATTTATGCATGAGGGGAAGTGCCCTCTGTCTAAGATAAAATAGAGGGAACTTACCCTATTTTTCTAAACAAAATAGGTATTAAAGATGATTATATATGTTATTATTATGTTTTATGAATTTTTTTTCTCTTTTATCAGGTCTCTATACCCCCTAACCTCCTCAAGATCAAAGATAGACTCTTTAAAAGGTAGATTTTATGTAAAATAATCAGAAAATGACTATGTATTTCCAATTAGAGAGGTTTATTTCTCTGATATTGATCTAAGGACCTTAATATATGTAAATTACACCCTCATGAGATAATTCACAATTTTCACAACTCTCATTACATATTCTTGCACTTTGAAAGTATCCTCACTCAGTCAAACCTAACTAGTAAGCCAACCCTATTTTCTATGCTTCCCCTACTTGTAAGTGTAAGTCACACTTTGGGAGATGATTTCATTGATGTAGGGTCTTATTTAAACTCTTAATAGTATCCCATATTTATTTTAACCACCTATACCATGCATTACCATGCTAAAGACTTAGAATAGTTATCAACTAGGTCATTATTACTTATAATCACTTACAACTGACTATATTGTAGCTATTAGGACCTATGGGTGTAGATCCTACCTTGTAAAATGTGTCAAGTAGTCTATAATAACCATATGAATATTTAGGAATAAATATTATCTAACAAATTTATGTATGTTTGTAGGTCACTACACTTAAGATCACACCATGGATTGTGAGACTTATAACCAGCTGTAGGTGGCCTTTTCTTATGAAAGGACACCTGTAGATGTGAATTACACACTAATATATGTACCATGATCATTTATATATCTCCTAAGTTTTGAGGGATTAATTTTAAATTTTATAATTTTGATTTTCTCATACTTAAGCCCTTGCAATAGGTGATGTGTTTTTTGACTCCTAACTGTAGATGAACAAATTGGGAGTTAGGTACACCTATAGGTTACCTTACGAGGAAAAACACAATGCATCATTAAATTTAGGTGACCCTTATTCTCCTTTAAAATAATTATCAATTGGGAAGGTCATTAATCCATGATGAGATATTTCACTTGCAACCTTGGGTGTAAGGCCTTCCTTTAATCTCAAAATCATGTAGTTGAATTTAATGACTAAAAGGCAACTTTAGGCCCTTCAACAACTAGCCTCCACTATTTATTTGTCCTTAAAACTTTAAAAATTTATTTCACTATGTGGATAATATAATATATGATCAGCTAGATGTCATAAAACCCTTGATAACCTTATTATATGGTCTTGACAAGAGGGCCCAAGCCTCTGTTTTGCATTTTTAGGGAAAATAATCTTGAACATAGTCAATTTGTATTTGAGGGTCATCCATACTTCTATTTTTCTATCCAACCCCTCAAAAATTCCTATCATGAGCCATAATTTACACTAAGACTTCTAAAAGTTCCTTTTGGTGATCCAATCACTTCAAAAAGATTTTTAACTCCCTGTTAAGCCACTTGTAGGTGTAGATTTTTAGTGTATACATGTAGTGGGAATAATATGGACATTATGCATTTATTTAGACCTCTTGTGAGTTATATATCCATCTAAAAAACCTCAAATTCATTCTTCACACCTTCAAGAGATTGAAACCACTAAAAAGGTGCCCATCATATCATGACATCATTAATGAAGGGTCCTAATGTGTGTATGGGTTGAATGTGGACATTGAACATGAAATAGAGAAAAAGTGTAGATGAAAGGCCTTATGTACAACTCAAACTCATTTCCAATCACTTAATTACATGATTGACATTAATTAAAACCTAATACTTGTTCTAAAACATCCCTTTCAACATGAAAACCACTTGCAGACATATGGAATAGAGCAAGAAGGTATAAGTAGTGACTAGTTGGTGCAGTGAAAGAGCTTGTAACTAGTCTTGCACATTCTCAAACATCCAAAATAAATATATTCATATCTTAATGGGTTTAATAAGTTAATACACCCTCATTATAGTTCCATGAACAAGCTCGACAAGTCTCATATGTGTAATTGTAAGTGGGAAAGAGTGAAAAGTTGACTATGAGGAATGGTAGGATTGAAAGTTGATCCAAAGTATGATGTGGTGAAACTAAACATTTAAGTTAAGGAAAAATTTTCATTTAAACATGTGTAACACCATTGTCTATCACATGAGACCTTTTTATAAGGATACCATTATGTAATAAGGAAGAAACTGATTGAAACTTCAAAATGGTGAAACTTTCCTATACCATGAGATAACTTGCCCATAAAAACATAATGTAACATGAAAATAATCATGGATAACATATAATAATGTATCCAACATCATATATAGTCAACATCACCAATTGGTTTATATGAACTTGTCCAAAATGGAGAAAAAACTATAGGGTGCATAAAATAGTGAGCAGAAAAACATAATCAACTTGTAAAGGATTTTTAATAAATAATTATTAACCAATTTTCAAATTATTTCTATGGAATTGTATCTCTGTAATTTTAATACCACCTACCAAAATCTTTTGACCTGAAACTTTTTCCACTAACCATACCAAACATGAACCTATTGATCACTTATACATGTTTAGAAAGGCAAGAAAGAAGCAAAATGGTTTTGGGTCCTTTTTAGAAATTAAAAAGAATTTAAAGCACTAATATTATTTTTATGAATATTAATATATGTTTTTTGACCTTCACTCATGTGTCATCTTCCTCCATGGGCCGTACAAGTGCCAAACTCCCCTTTTTCAATGAGTTTCTTAAATTTCAATTTGATAACCTAAAATATTATAATTTAAATGACATTATTGATATTTAATCTGACCTATTGGATGATTTAAAGTAATAAAGTACACCTATATACCTTGTTAACTATGCCACTTGCATTTATGACCCCTAAAAGCCCACTGAATGACCCAAAATGACAAATTGACTAATATGGCTAAGACCAAAGCCAGGATGACATCAAATAACTTATAATACACTCCATTAAAAAATATTAGACCCCATAAAACACTTATAAGGTAAATTTTTTACCTATATGGGCCCCAATTTGACCTATAGGGTCAAATTTTGTGAACAAGAAATTGACTAGTAAGTGCCTTAGACCAGACCTTCCTATCATGGCCCTCATGTTATACTACCTAACATAACCTCCATGTGAAACACTATTTCATAGGATATTTTTGAGATGGTATTTCATTTTCTTTTCTATTCCACTAGTGTTTTTAAAGGTCAATTTTATTGGATGAATGATAATTGGTGCATCACCACCCCTAGACTAGGTTTCCTTTTATGAATTTTTCTATCCCTTTTCACCCCAATTAATAGGTTTTAGTTTATTTATCCAAATATATATACCATTGGATTTATCCCCATAATTTATAGTTATATCCTAGTCATATGTTACCCATAGCCTTAGGCTACTCCTATATTACCCCAACCTTGAAAGTAAGTCTAAACAACCTCTTTCTATGGTGCAAGTTGGAGATATAATAATTATAGCATGCTTGGTGGGATAAGATTGAGGTATTTGAGCACTCACTTTTAGCTCTTGGTCATATAAAATATCTTCAAGCACTTGATAAGTAGATTTGCAATCATATTTCATGCTAGTAGACGTCATAAGGTCATAATTCCATGTGTAAGAATAGTTGATATTGATAGTTTACATTGTTATTCATGTGTATTATGATGAGTTATGGTTAAATATGGGGTATAATTTTGTCATAAATCTCCTTATCAACATGTTTATGATCCACACCAACCCCATTATGACCCATATCAACCTTATACTGACCCCTATCAACCCTACAATAAGCCTCTTTACTACCAAGATTACCACCCTCCTTATGTGTCATAATCATCTTCTCAGTTGCCCACTTATCCTTTTAATGAGTCTTGGTAGCCTAAAAATACTCCTATTTAGCTTACCCATGTCTCAATCCAATCCATTTCAAGGTTTGAATATAATTTATTGGGCTATGAAAGACACATGGTGGTGTTTGATGTATAAAAGAGCTATGGCCAAGAAATTACTTGTCACCTAATCAAGAGCATGAGAACCTCATTGCAATAGGATAATAAAGAGTGGAATTTCTCATGAGATAGGGTTATTCATGGGTCAATGGTGACATTTTAGACATATTTGGTTTAGTTTCAAGCATAGAGGAAAGGCTAGTAGTACATGAGAGATAATAAGTTCATTATCATCAGCCTTATGTCCCTTCCTCCATCCCACATCAATATCCTATTGATATTCCTATCATCCCTCAAAAGTCTCAATAAAATGAGTTTAAAATCCCTAAAATTCCTCAAAATTCCTTCTAACCTTTCCTACTTAGAGGTTAATTCAATATAAAGTGAAAAAGGAGGAAGAAGTATGCAGTGAGAGGACTAGTCAACATGAGTAGATCTCTGATCAATTAAGGCCTGATTTTGAAGCCAACCTAAAGAGGGAGATTGGATTGGAAAATTATCACTTGTTTCATATAGTGGTATTTTAAATAATGGTAAAATATCAACTAAATATACACTCATTCATCCCATAAACTATAACAAATGCAAAATAATAAGCTCTAAGGTCCAAGTTTACAATTTGGAGACAAGTAATGCAATCATGGGGAAAAGGACATGACTCAATCTTGAACCAATATGTTTAAATGAAGGGAAAATCATAAACACTCAATCTCCACCCCACCCCCCTCAAGAACAAAAATACATTTCCATCATGGAAATCTATTCAAGATAATATGCATAAGAAAGAGGAGATGATGGTTTTCATAAGTAGCTAAATGAGGGGAATGAGGCATACATTACCTTCTTCTAAAGTCATTCCAAGGATATTTCATTCAAATCCTTGATAATTATCCTATCATTTAAGATATAAGAAAAGCATTTCAAATTAAGGTGGTTGATGATGAAGGTGTCTTGAGTGAACTTAAAGAAGAGCTTGTCACTGGGACACCTCTTA
Organism: Torreya grandis; assembly: GCA_037957365.1. Lineage (NCBI taxonomy): Eukaryota > Viridiplantae > Streptophyta > Pinopsida > Cupressales > Taxaceae > Torreya > Torreya grandis. The sequence goes on along the minus strand of JARHVA010002293.1, from coordinate 1,212,331 downwards.
GCAAGTAGGAACATAATTTAGCCTTCAAAGATACAAAAGAGGATGGGATACAAGAACAATGTGGACCATAAAAAGAATACACATTATTTGATTAAGGAAAGGATGAAATTCAAGACTTTTATGATGACATGCCAGTTTCCCTCCATCATTATAGTCTTAAGGAGTATGAAAAGGAAGCATTTGATCAGCTTGTAATAGTTATAGAAGAGAATTATAGACTAACCAATGAGGTTGATGAACAAGGTAACCTTGACATCATGAAAAATGATCAAATTATTGTTTTTGATGAATATAATCTTACTAATCTATTAGATATGGAAAAAAATGACTTTCATTCCCTTGAGCATGGTCAAGAAGGAAAAGTGTCAAAATCTCTCTCAAATCATAATATGCCTACTCCTACATCATCCACTATTCAACTTGATAAAAGTCTAACCAAACCAAATCCATATAAAGACCAATAAATATACTTGTTTCTATCATTGAGTTATGTTACAACCTTTTTAAATATGTCATGATTAGGATCAAATTAAGGAGAATGGTTTCACCAAACAAAAGGAAGGCATCTATCTAAGCATACCTTTACAAGATGCTATCCCATTTGAAGGTGACTTGTTTAAGGTCCTCAAATAAGGTTATCAACTCCTGACCCCATCTTCAAATGTCTATTCACTCTTGGAGACTGGAACTAAATTCAAGTGGTCTCAAGTATTCATGAAATAATATCCACCTCTCTTGGAAACCAACCTTGAAACCATGCCACAAGAATCACTTCAAACTATCAATCTTGATCAAGAGTAGAATATGATTGAAGAAAAAATAAGGTTATTCATGTAAGGAAGATAATTATGGAATGATTAACTAGGTGTTGAGTCTACTTATCCATCATATGCACCTGAGGGTGGATCCATAAGATCCAATTTCCCTCTTATGAAGCCATGAACATGTAGATGTCTCTAGTTTCAAGTGGGAGCCCTTGTTCGATGAACAATCCCTGAGTAGACTTTAATCATCATATGAAAATATAACCTCATAGAGATATTATGATCAAACAAGCTTCTCTTTTGATCTATGAGGATAAAGGAGGTGTGTTCTAATTAGTTTTTTATAGTATTTGTTCTCTTGTTTCAATAAGTGTTTTAGCACATAAATGTAGGTAGTATGTTGCTTTGTTTATTTGGTGTCTTGTCTTTGTTGCTTCTTAGGTGTTAGGTGTTATTTCTTTGGTTGTATTTGTTGTGTATTATGAGTTTTTGTAGTCATTAATAGTTTTATGAGGTGATTATTTTTTTGAAAGTCCAATAATATGTTCATCTAAGTCATGATGTCATATACGAGTCTTGTCATTGTCATGAAGAGTTATTGGGTTTTCTTAACCAATAGACTGGTCAACCCCTATGAGTCACCAAAAATGTGGATATTTTTTCCTCATAGGCCAAATATCAACCCCTAAAACTAAAAACTTTCCATGACACCCACCCAAGCTTTCACATGGTGATCCTCTTACATGTTGATGTTTTATTAGGTCTCATTTTGAACCTTGTTAGTATTGATTAAGGTTTCATATTGTGTTAGAACCTACTATAGAGATCATCATATGTCATGGTTTTCTTGAGTCCTTGGGTGATGTATTAGGTGGTCATAATGGTCATTGAGTGAGTGGAAGATTTTTCATGTCCTTTTCAATCCTGAAGGTGGTCTAAAGCATTGTTTGACAAGATTAAGGATATTTATCAAAAGTTAAGGTAAATTGGATATTTTAAGGTTATTGGTTCTTATGGTATATGGGCCTATTTCAAGCCATTCCTTGTCAAAGAGACCTTTGTAGTCAATTTCAAGGATTTATAAATGATGCTTGGGTCCTAATGTGAAGCCTATTAATGTGTCTCAAAGTCATTCTCCATGGTCTATTTGTTTAAGTTTGTCTAAAACCTTAATTATCCCTTTAAAAACACCAAATGATCCTCAAACATGCCACATGAGTCTATTTTACTTATAAACCTTTGAATAATGGGAATATTTTAATGTCAATTTATCTAAAGGGGCTGCATAAAATATTGTCACTTTCAAGGTGTTTCATACTTAAGAGGTTCCATTTTAGAACTCAAAACCACCTTTTACTAGCCAAAAATAACCCACACATGGGAAACCATGACCCTTCAAATTACCCATCCACAAAAATAATTTTGAAATGTTTTTTAGCCTATATTTATCCCCATCCTACCCACCAATGGTGTCTCAAAGCCTGAGTCAAGAGAAAATGAAGGAAAATTGTAAGATTTAAAAGAGTTTCTAACTTGTATGAATCCATATATTATAGATATGGATAGAGGGAGTCAAGAATTTATATAATGGGATCAATTCAAACATAAAATGAAGAGATTCATGAGTTTAAATTTCATAAATGTCAAAAACCATTCCACTCAATCTACCAAGCTCCTTGGTATTCTAGGCAAGCTCTTAGGTTTATGCTTAGTCTGTACAAGAGAGAGAAAGTGAGGATTTGAGGCTTTTGGAAAAGGAAGGGGGTCTATTTATCTTCTCATTAATTTATTTTTTATAACATATTTTATATGAATAAACACTAATAACTTGGCCACTCAAATGGTCTCCTTTATCTATGCAAGGGTCAAAAGTATAATGGTTTTGGTGCATCCTTGAAGTTTTTTTTCAAATCAATGCTTGGTGTATGTTCTATATATCATCATAGTAATTACATGATATTCCCCACCCTTATTTCACATGTGTGAGGGTTTGATATTAAGAAAAGGATTCATGTTTCCACTTTTACAAACTGTAGACAAACTTATTCATGTTATTGAGCTTTTATGCACGAAAATGGAGGGTAATGATGTTTCAAGTTATTTTATGGGTCCCATTTAATCATTTAAAGCTTTATATATCTCCCCAATAACTCATCTAATCCACTATTTAACCAATAAACCCTTCAAGTCCTACTCTATGGTGACTATTATGAGTGATGTGTGACCTCCTTGGTAAGTGAAGGGTAGGATAGTTATAGAAAGTCATTAAGTTACATTCAAAGACACTTGGATCCTATGTTTTAGTCATAATAATACCCCATGTACCTCACTTCCTCTTACTCACTTCCCTCTACTCAATCCTATTCTCATCTTTAAGCCCTTAAGAGACTACCCTCCATTCAGGCACCTATAGGCCTAAGGCAGTCCAAGCAAGTGGAGAACTATTGGGATGAGACCTAAAGAGTGTGAAAGGATATTTATGAGCCTAATAAGTCATAGGAGTATATGAAAAATATGACAAATGGAGAAAATTTGATTTAACAATATGAATCCTTCATATCAAATCTAGAAAAAATGCAAACTCTCATAGTTATTACAAGCCTTTCAAGGCAGATTAAGCTAGTAAGATGGTCATTATTATTTTGAGATGTATAAAGTATTGAATATCCTTTTGAAGTGATAAATAATATTAGAAGTTATGAATACAAAGTTAGTATAGGTAGACATGGACCAACACCATCAACCCAACTGAGATGGCCTACTAAGTCAAGACTCCTTTTAAGCACACATTAACTATGACTATAGGGTTGGAGACACTAATGGAGTTTTTAGGATTGAAGATATTTGGAAGGTAAACTATAATAATGAAAATTCATAATAATATTGGTATAAATAACTAATCAATGTAAATACCAAGTCACCTCACAAATGAGACAACCTCAAAGTTAACAGACTCAATAAGACCACCTACAGGAAGTCACATAAGAGAATCAAACCAAGAGACTCTATATAAGGCTAAAGTGTAGAGATAAATAAAGATATGATTTATTTTATTTAGTTCCTTGACCTTCATTAAATGATTTTATTCCTTTTAGACATGTAAAAAATAACTTAATGAACTATTAGCTCTAAATAGGCTTAAAACATTTACTATACTATAAGCAAGGTAAGGATCGAGTGGTTGATCAAGGCCATTCTAGATAAACTAAGAGACTTAAAGGAAATCATGTATAGATAAGGAGAACACTATCTACTAGTACATGATAATCACATAGACTCCATTGAAGGTCAGAAACACTTAATAAAGGGAAACTCATCTATTATACACAGTTAGGGGACAAAGTACCTATAAAAAATCATGAGAAAAACAAGGTGAATGAGTGAAAAGTATAGCCTAATAAGAGGTTTGAATGTGTCTATTTTTTTGGAGTAACTCTCTTACATTATATTTCCATCAAGTTAGTTATAGAAGGCACTAAGAAGGGGATTGTCTATATCTATAGCTTAGGTAGACCTAGTAACCATGCATAGCCAGTATAAAAGATTACTACCTACAAAAAAAATCATTAGCAAGATAGTGAAAGTGTAGGCATAAAGGTAAAAATGGAGTCTCTCACTATCCCTTGAATCTATCTCAGTGTTCCATGTAGATATACCTTGTTCCTTTGAGGCAAGGACCCTTATAATCTACACATGCCTAAACAGTCCTATACCTAAACTAGGGACTTTTGCTTGTTTAAAGGTTGTTTAAGGCCTATAAAAATTATAATAAGGGTAAGTGAGAAATAATAACAAGTATTAATATTGATAAAAGTCTTAGGTATAAGATAAAAAGAGCTCAATGACCTATTAGGCCATTTAGGCCTAAACTGGTACACAAAAACCTACACCAAAATTGAATGCATATGCAAGTGTGTAGGTTATTTTAGAGTTGAATGTATGTAAGGATTTAAAAGGCATAATATATTTTTCTAAAAATTATATAAGCCATAAATAAGGAATTAAAACACTCAGTCAAGACTTTAGGGCTACATAAGCCTAATTATACATAAACCCTAGGCAAGAGACGAGAATGTACAGAAGAAAGAGTTGATGAAGGACTTGATCTTTAAGATGTTTTTAAAATGTTATAAGAGTATAAATCTCCATCAGTAATACATTATAAGGATAAAGGTATATTCAATTCCCAATGCTATTGTCAAGAATTTTGGGCATAACAGTGAACAGTGACACTAAGGTAGATTATGAGAGAATGGAGACTAAGGTGGAGTTTAAATAGACAAATATTTGTTTCATAAGGATGTAAATTATATGAGGAATTTTATATGATGGTTTTTAGTCTATAAAATCATCTATATCTAACTAAAATCCCCCAAAATTAGTATTAGGCCTATAAGGCCTAAAGCTATTCTCAAGGCATAGAGACTCTACTTCTCCCTTGTGACATGTCAGACCACCCCAAGCATACACAGGGCCTTGAAGAAGTATAAAAGGATGCTTCATGTCCTATGAAGAATTTTTTAAGTATATTAAAGTAATAAAATGGTCAATTTGGTCTTGAGACCCACCTCGAGCTCCACAGTCCTTAATAATCAACTTGAGCCATCATTTCAAGTGATCATATATTTAGTAGAAAAAGGACTCATGTAAAATACTATTAGGGGGAGTTGGTAACCCATATGGACTCAAGATCCATCAAAGAGAGAGTGGGTTTCATGAGCCCACCTCTATGAATCATTATTAATACTCCAAATATGTCTAGAAAGCTTACAAAGAGCTCAAGGCACACCATATTGCATTCATATCTCCATACACAAGATGCATGGGTACCAAATATATTTAAGATATTTAGGGAGGTATATTCACTAACCATCCATTTCCATAAGTTTGGGATTTGAGGTATGATCTTTATGAACCATCGTTAAGATGGTATACCTCTAAAACCCTGCTTAAACCCTATGACAGACCTAATGAAGGAAAAGTGGAGATTATTACACTCAAACACCCTATATTGACCCAATAAATACTTTTATCACCTAGTACCCTCAAAAGAGACCCTGAGCATGGTACTGGTACATATGAACTATTGTACAAATTTGTCATAAATTATGTTTTTACAAGGAATTAAGTAGAAATCAAGGTAAATAGTTGTTTCAAAGGTTTAAAATCATTGGAGGGGGTGGTTTTATAATTATTTTACCTCATAAAATCATAAATTCCTCACACTCCTTGGAAACACTTCTTTAAGTCTATACCAAATGGGTAGTCTTGAAATTCAAGAAGGAGGTAGCCAAGTCACCTAACTAAGGTAAAATTATAGGTGAGCCATGATTAGATGGGTTAAGTCATGGTATGGAAAAAAAAATTAGGAATATAACATTATTTTTCACCTAATCTAAAGTTTATATTTATGTCTTTGATCATCCATCAATAGATAGTCAAGTAACTAGGCCTACTTGGGTTAATAAGGGCAAATGAAAGTTGGTGTTAAAGGACTACTAGGAGGGTAAATACATAGTTATTAAACAATGTAACTAATGATAATGGTGATCAAGGAACTTATACATGGTTATTATGAAGGAAAGGATAGTGTTCTAGCCTAGTCAACATGTAAGGAGAAGGGTGGACTACTCAACACCTCATAGAGGCTTAATTACACCTCATTCACACCTTTTAACTAACATAAAAGGAGTGGTTGACCATTTTTGTCATGGTCATTCCTTATATGAGGTCAAATAAAGTTTAATCATGCCCCATCACTTCATATCAATACCTAATAGCTCATTCAAGACCATCAATTTGAAGGCCAATGCATAGAGGGAGATTGAGGGACTGCAATGATTGTTGTAACTAATGATGGAGTTCAATATGGTCATTTATTACCTTTTATCTACACATCCATGTCAATTTATCTCTCTTTATCTCCTTATGATTCTATATATTGATGCTTTAAGGCCTTTGTATTCATCCCTAACCTAGGTATGTGGAAATTCTACCTAGACTTGTACCTTATAGACCTCTTAGATTAATAAAAGATTATTTTTAGCTTCTTCAATACTAATATTGTGTGATCATGCTTATTTCTATTTTCATATGTGGTATATTTCTTCCCCTTTATATGTCCTTACCTCACCTAGATGTTAATAGTGTGTCTTATGAAGGTCATGTGGTGTGCAAGATTGATAAGTGATTGAATTTATAGTGGAACCTAATTGGTAAGTGCCTTAGACCAGACCTTCCTATCATGGCCCTCATGTTCTACAACCTAACACAACCTCCATGTGAAACATTGTTGCATATATATTTTGGATATGGTAGTTAATTTGATTATCTAGTCCACTAGTGTTTTTAGAGGTCAATTTGAGAGGATGAAAGATAATTGGTGCATCACCACCCCTAGACTAGGTTTCCTTTTATGTATTCTTTCTATCCCTTTTCACCCCAGTTAGTAGGTCTTAGTGAATTGAGCCAATTATATGTACCAAGGGAGATAGAAAAATAATCTATAGGTCTATCCCATTAATAGGTAACCCATAGCCTTAGGTTATTCTCATGTTACCCTAACCTTGAAGGTAGGCCTAAACAACCTCCTTCTAAGGCACAAGTTGAATATCTAATCATTAGTTTGTCAAATACCACAAAGATCATGTCATGATAGTTCCATGATAATGGAAAACCTTGTAAAAATTCCATGCTAATTACCCACCACTTCCATTCTAGTATATCATGAGGATATAATAATCCGGTTAGATGGATATGTTTAGCCTTCACATGTTAACACTCCAAAAAATGAGACATAAAATTTGATGCATCCATTTTAATTCCTTTCTAGAAATAAAAGGTCTTAGCTCATCCATGATCTTATTCACTCTAGTTTGACCTACATAAGGGGCATTATGCAATTCTTTTAGCACTATGCTCCTCAAATTCTCTTTATCATGTACATACCTTTTGCCATTGTACCTCAAGATACCATCATTATCCAACTTAATTCCTTTAAACTTAGGGTTCTATGCATCCTATGATAAATATTTCTTAACTTGATCATAGAATTCATCTCTAGGGGAGAATTTAACAACTTGATCATGAAAGGTACTCGTAATATTAGCCAAAGTTATTGTGTACCTTCTACAACTTAGGGCATCAATAACTCTATTTTTCCTTGTCCTTGATGTAATTAATATCAAAATCATATGTAGTTAAGAACTCTAACCAACATCTCTAATGAATATTCACATTTGGATGGGTGAAGATATATTTGATTCCCAAGTTGTCAGTATTAAGCTCAAATGGTTTCCCCAATAGAAAATGCCTCCAAAATTGCAAATCATGCACTAATGAATCAAGTTCCAAATTGTGTGGGGCATAATTTTCCTCATATAGTTTAATATTATTAGACTTGTATGCTAAAAATGAGACATATTTTATAATAACTCCTCCAAGACTATCCACAAATGCATAAGTGATTACTAAGAACTGACCATTAGGATCGGGAACTCTTAACACAGATGATAATGTAAGCCTCATTTTTAAATCCTGAAAGGCTTTCTCACACTTTTATAACCAAACAAAACTCTAATTATTCCACTGAAGAGAGGTAATTGGGTTATCTATTTTTGAGAAATTTAGAACAGATTTCTTGTTAAACCTTGCTAGTCCCATATAAATTTTTAAGTCGTGTACGTTTTGGAGTGTTGACCACTCCATTATGGCTCTTATCTCCACTGGATCAACTAAAATTATATCTTAAAATATAATGTGTCCCAAATATTTCACTTTACTCCATACAAAATGCATATTTAGACAACTTTCCATATTGTTTTTGTTTCTACAAACAATTCAAAACCAATTCCAAATGATGTAGATGTTCTTCCTCATTCTTAGAATAAATGAGGATATCATTTAGAATAAATAACACAAAGTTATCTAGATAAACCATAAACATATTATTCATGAGATTCATGAATGATGTCAAATAATTTTTTAACCTAAATTGGAAACACTGAAAATTCATAATGCCCATACTGAGTTCTAAATTCTATTTTGGGAATATCTTCTTCTCAAATCCTCGACTGGTGATATCCTACTCAGATGTCTATCTTAGATAAAAATGTTGCCTCATGCATTTGATCAAAGATATAATCAATGAAAGGAAATGGATACTTATTATTTATTTTATTTTTCAATGTTTTTAAATCAATACACATGCAAAGAGTACCATCCTTATTTTTGATGAACATGACTAGTACACCCCATGGTGACACATTTGGTTGAATATACCCTTTAGATAATAAATCTTATAATTGACATTTCAACTCAACAAACTTTGTATTCATAATCCTATAAAGTGCCTTGGATTATAGTTTTGGACTAGGTATCTTATCAATTAAGAAATTAAACTCCCACTTGGGTCGTAATCTTGACAATTCCTCTAGAAACACATCTTGAAAGTTCTTAAAAAAAGGTAATCCTTAATAGATGATTCCTTTTTTTCATCCATTTCATTTATTTTAACATTAAATGTCTAAAATCCTTTCTTACGAGCTTTCTTAAGGTGAATTTTGAAAATCTTCTTAAGTTTCAACTCCCTTTTTCTCACCTTGAATCTGAGTCTAATTCCCAAAATCATCCTAACATTCTACCTTCTTAAGATAGCAATCTACTTTAGCTTTATGCTTATCAAGCCAATTCACCCCTATGATTACATCATATAACCCTATTGGATCTTCATAAATATCTAATATTATGATGAATTTAGGTAATTCAATCTCATCTTCCATTAAGCAGCTATCAACTTTGACATTGGCTTCATTCCCATATTGCATTGTCCTTGCATTTTCCATTGAACTAGCTTTAATAGATAACTTATAAAGAATTCATGGAGAAATAAAACATTATGTATCTCCAATATCAATCAAAATGGAAATGTTTTGACCAAAAATAATACCTATAACCTTAATAGGTGAGCCTTGAAAATTAGCTTGATGATTGTTAACAACTGTATGGATTCTCTATTGAAAGGTTCCTTCTTGCATAGTACCCTTAGCTTTACATTCAAAATTTCCTTAAGTAAATTCCATGGCATAGTGATCACTTCCACATATGAAATATCTTCTAGGTGCTCCTTTATTTTTTTACTAATGGTTTCCCATGAAACTAGGTTTGAATCCACCATCCACTTTCTTGCTTCCCAAGAATTTATTGTATTTAGCATTCTGATTCCTAAACTGATTCTAGGAATTTCTATTCCTTTTCCATTTCTTCTTCTTAATAGTGGGTTTGGAACCTCTAAACTTATTCTTGAACTTATATCTAAGCTAAGAGAGATACTTTATTTTATATTCCTTCTTAACTTCCTTCTCAAAGATCTGATCCATCATAGAAGGCCCATACACATGTACCTCACATCTAATTTAGGGTTTTAATCCCATAATGAACTTTTGAATGCAAATCCTTTCATCTACCTGATATTGAGGAACATATTTTAAAAGCTTAGTGAATTTTTCCTAGTATTCATTCTCTAAAATATCTCCATGCTTCAGATTTTGAAAATCTATCAACTTTTGGTCAAAATAAAATTGGGGTAACCATTGTGATCTAAACAAAACCATAAATTGCTCCCATGTGGTGGTAGTGGATTTGAGGTTCATCTCGAGAGTATTATTCTACCACCATGTTATTATTTTTCTATCAAGATGATATGTTTCCCAAACTATCTTAGTGACTTCTAAGTAATTATGGATCTCAAAGTACTTTTCCATTTCTATCGACTAAGCTTCAGCACCATCTCCTAATACAGTTACATCAAAATTAGGAGAATTTAATTTCTTCATGTCCCATGCAATTTTTGTATCTACACAAGCCTTCACATCTTATATCACCTCATCATGCCTAAGTTCTTACTGAGCTTATTACTAGACAAGGTGCTCTTTCTAATTGACTTCCTCAAAATTCCCATGTACTTCCTACTCTAAGGTTGTGATTTGGTCCCTAGTTTCATGCATGGTTATGAGAAGCTAATCTAACTTTATAGTTTGCTCTATGGTAAATTGGTTTGGATATATAAGAGGGTTAGTATTTGAATTACCTTAACCTCTAGGTATAACATGAAAAATTCTCCTTTTTGATTAACATGATAACACAAATATGTTATCAAACTCATTAATTCCTAGAGTTTGAGCCTCAAATTGATACCATAATGTTAGAACCCCACTGGGTTTAACCTGAAAATGATTATTTATTTTAAAATTTACTTTAATATTTCAATCCAAATTATTCTTAAATAAGATAAGTTAATTGACCTTTAACTAAATACATCTTCTATAATTAACTGAATATGATTTATTTAGATAATGATCAAATTAACACATCCAATAGAATTACAAACTCAATTGATCACAAAATTATATATATTGAATAATAACTCAGTGAAATGCTAAAAGTTTATACAATAATATTATACAACAAGATCAATCAACTAGTGTTTATCAAAGTACAATAATACAAAGTTTTTACATCAGAGTAAATATAAATAAATGCATTATTCTAGGAAACTAATGATTATCCACAACATCATATTTTGTATATAAAATGTAATGAGAAAAAGTCTCTATTATATGACTACTGGAGGAGAGGCAGAGCATCATCAGAGTTCTTTTCCACACCAACCATGAACCATAGATCCCCCACATAATTTACCAACTATGGGATTACCCTCCCTTCATGGATGAGTATATGATAACATTATAGGTATCGAGAAGTCAACTAGAACTCATGTGTTGTAAGATTTTAACTACATGTAGCATATCACAAATAATTCTATTATAACATGATATTGTGCATACATGCATATTAATCAAATATGTGAAATGATAACATTTAAATATAAGCATTACTTTGGCCAAAGTTTTCATATCATTTAATGATCTCATAGATCAATCATATCCACACATACTCAATTGGATTTCATTTAATCCACGTATTAATAGCTCTAACCATATTCATGAGAACCTTCTCACACAAAATATTCCTTAGTGTCATTAATACCAGACTTACTAAATAAGTCATATATAACATTTCAATGGAATTATCATATAGATCTAATATTAATACCACAGTAATTAAATACAGGAAACAACTTGAATAATTACTTGTTAAATAATAATAGCTTATTATCTACTAAAATATTTCCTAAGTTATAATAAAACCCAAAGTCCATTTTCAATAAGGTAATATTTACAAACAAATTATTTTCTAACAATACTCATAATATTCATGTATTTACCAATTTCATATTAAACCACCCCTTTTCATAGGTATAATAATAAAAATAATACAATTCAAGAATTTTACAATGAATCCTAAACTCACCAACAAATAATAATAACTATTATTATTTGTTCTAATAAATAATTAATTATTTTCCTTATAATTTATAATTAAATCAACATATTATAAATTAATAATATACATCCTAGTTTGCATATGAATACATTTATTCACTATTGACAAACATATACTTACATATCAAATATTATATATATATATATATATATATATATATATATATATATATATACATATGTATATACATGTATGTATATATATATGTATATATATGTATGTGTGTATATATATATATATATCCACTTATATTTATATCTTTACAACCCTTAGCCACTGGATTCCTAATGGTATGATATATACATATAAATGGCCATACATATATATATATATATACACACATATACTTATACTTATGCATATAATTTGTAAGTATTAATTGTGTGTGTATGTGTTTTTATGAACTATTCATAAATAATATTATATTTATGTATATCCATAATTAAATATTTATATATGTTTTTAAGTATGAAAATTAGGATATTATAATAATATAAAAACATATATAAATATTTAATTATGGATATACATAAATATAATATAATATTATTTATGAATAGTTCATAAAAACACATACACACACAATTAATACTTACAAATTATATGCATAAGTATATAAGTATATATGTGTGTGTGTGTGTGTGTGTGTGTGTGTGTGTGTGTGTGTGTGTGTGTGTGTGTGTGTGTGTGTGTGTATGTATGACCATTTATATGTATATATCATACCATTAGGAATCCAGTGGCTAAGGGTTGTAAAGATATATATATATATATATATATATATATATATATATATATATATATATATATGTATATGTATGTATATGTATGTATATGTATCCACTTATATTTATATCTTTACAACCCTTAGCCACTGGATTCCTAATGGTATGATATATACATATAAATGGTCATACATACATACATACATATATATATATATATATATATATATATATATATATATATATATACATATACTTATGCATATAATTTGTAAGTATTAATTGTGTGTGTATGTGTTTTTATGAATATTCATAAATAATATTATATTATATTTATGTATATCCATAATTAAATATTTATATATGTTTTTATTTTATTATAATATCCTAATTTTCATACTTTAGAAACATTAACCTCACTTCAAAATAAAATTTAAATCACATTAACACCATAAAACACTAAAAAACTTAATTAAATGCATTAAAATACAAACACAAAATATGAAATATTATGTTATATACCATATGGTATGTCAACTTATTGAGATCATTAAACACAAGATTAACCCCCAAATTAAATATCCATGACCACAAAATGGTTCAACTTCAACCATTTTGCAAATGTTCAAACTCAATCTGATTTAAATGTTTAATATAGTCTACCAAACATAAATCAATCATTCATCTAACCATATTACACATAGCCAATTATATTAAATAAATAATTAAATTGATAATATATAATCTTATATTCATACTCACCTATGTATATATACTCAAGATGATGTATCCTATAGTAATTCTTATACTACTCAGCCAATACATTCAACAGAGGTTTATAGTAATTCTTATAGTACACAGTCAATCTATTCAACAGAGGTTTATGTTACTCTAGATATAATCATCATGACTACACAACAATACCATTTCTATTCAAAGAAACTTATCATAAATATTGACCCGGTCATTTCATATAAACTAAATATGGTTTATATTAACTCAAACTTAATATGTATATCAAATCATGACCTTACTTTAATACAAAATAAAATTAATTATGTAGTATGATAACCAACTATAATTTACACATTGTCGACCATAATATTTTATATACAATCGACACATAATCCTTTATACACAGTCGACTCATAACAATTTATACACAGTCATATCATAACCATTTATACATAGTAGACTAAGTTAAGTCATATAACAACTTTTAGCCATCCCATACAAACATTCATACACGAGTGATAACAAATTAATAACACTCATCCATTTATAAATTAAAATGAAATGAATACACAACCAAATAATAGCCAATGAAACCTAGTTTATATATCAAAAATATAACATAACCCAAAATCTAAGACAATATCCCAAGATGTATAGCTAAATGGATACACATCTATTTTAATATATAAACAAGCTAAGGAAAACACAGTGAAATAAATTATCATCAAAAACCCTTCTTCAAACCCCCTTGTCTAAACAATGTCTTTAAGTTATTTTACTAACATTTATCCATTTTGAATTCACACAACATAACACACATAACCATTTAAATGAACCACACAACATAATACACACAATCATGTTAATGAACCACACAACATAACACACACAGTCATGTAAATAAGCCACTCAAAGATCTCTTTTCAATAGTTACCCTAACCTTTCATACCCATATCATACTTAATCAAATCATTTATTTGATTATGTTGGGGAATTGATCCTCCCAAAGGGTCAAATCCTTGATTCTCTCAAGGGTTTAAAATAATAAAACAACTATTTTTAAAAAACCCATAAATATTTCATATATAAACTATATAATATGAATACAAAATTTTATAGTGAACCAAAGAACAAACCATACCTCTTTAGTGTTCTTGGAGTATATTTTCTCCTTTGATCTACTAATAAAAGTCCTTTTTCCCCTTTTATTCTCCTTTGTCAACCCCCATATCTATCTCTTTCCAAAAACTCCCATTCTACTTTATCATTTTCACAGTCATCTACATGTCATACAAAAACCCCTAATTTAATTTTGAACCCTTATCCATCATTATTTACCCAATAATGACTCACCATAACACCAAAAATTCTTGGCATTCCTTTAAAAACTCATAACTCCACGGCCAAACAACATAGTCTCCTCTATATTTCCTCACAACCCATAGTCAAACCTAACCAGTCTGAGTTACATGGTTCAAATAACAAACATAAACCAAATGATGACTACCAAATTAGGGTTGACATTGTGTTATGTCAATAACCATAATAATTATGTTTATTAAAAATTGGAATGCCTATCTAAACCTTTAACATTAAAAAATCAAATCTTCATACGTAGTTAACCCATAGGCATTTAAAAAATATATCACCCTAGGTACCACCTTAGTCACTTCCACCTAGGTCTAGGCTAGATAAATTTTATAAAAATCATTTTCTTATATTTTCAATAATGTAATTTATTTCCATGCCATATTTGTGTGTGTGTGTTTGTATGTTCTAATGACACTTTTCTATTGAATGCTTAAAGTTACACAGTTGTAGGGGGTTATGCAGTCAATAATAAGTAAAGTTATTTAAAGAACATATACAAATGAAACATTTTGAAATGAAAACAATATTATAATCCAAAAAATAGAAACATCTACAATTAAAACTAAAATAGTATCTAAACATGGATCTAAACCAAATCAATATGACCAAACATGAAGTAACCAACATAACTAAAATAAAATAATTATGAATTTATTTGTACTACATGATATGTTCAAGGTTCCTTATCAAATCTCTACACTTCCAGCATTTCCATCTACATCACCCTCCCTAATGATACTCTCACTCCATATCTATCTGAAGAGTGGAATTTCTCTTGCATCCACCTCACAAATGTAAAAGGTAGTTATCCTATAACAATTAAATTTGATATAAATGTTTCTAAATCATAATAATATTAAATTATCATAATCCATATGAATTTGAAACACATGTGCAACTAATCAATCAAGTAATGATTCACACACAAATAATCATTATATGTATATCCATACATCAACATAATGAATTTTTTTATAATATTAATTAAATAGCATTAACCCCATTAATATTTTTTTAATAATCAAATCAAGTTTAGTGAGGAAATTAAGATGTAATAATCAAGATCAGTGAAATTAGTCAATCAGAGATCACCTGGAGTTTCCTCAGGGTGAAACAAATATAGGGGTCCATATTTTATGTACATATCATAAAATCACTATGCATGTGATTATCCAAAAGGACCATCAGCTACCAATAGGAAAAATTCCATAATATTGGAGTAAATAATGGGTGATGTGGGTCACAAACATATAATTTATGTAGTGATGGAAAACCGCCAAGATGATTATCAAGCAATGATCATTGAGACCACATGTATGATTGAGGAAGCTTCAATTTCAATTTTGTTTGATTTAGGAGATTTAAACTCCTTTAGTTCATCTTATTTGATGGACCATTGTGGGTTGGTGTCCATTAGGTAGTTATAAAGTTGGGTGATAGATTTGTTCATGGGGGCCAAGTTATCTATTAGCTATGTGGTGAGTAGTTGTGTGTCAAAACTGGGTGTATTTTCTAACATGGTGTACTTACGCATTATACCTTTAGTAAATTATGATTTTATGTTAGGTATGTAATGGATTATGGATAATAAAGCCAATTTGGATTATCATGAAAATATTATAGAGTGTATAGATGACCTTAAGACTCTTATGGTGATATCTAAGGTCAAAAGACCAATTTTCTTTCAAATGATCATCATGATGCATATCAAGAAGAGAATAAGGGTTGATAATTCATTCCTATCATGGTGATTGATAGGATGGATGAGTTTGAGAAGGCTTCTCTAGATGACCACCCTATCTTTTTGGAATTTCCTGATGTGTTTCCATATGGATTGTCAATTATATCTCCTCTGTGAGAGATTGATTTTTAAATTAACTTAGTACCTAGGGATAATCCTATCTCAAAATAAACTTATTAGATGGTCACACCTAATTTTTATGAACTCAAGATGTAGCTTAAGAAAATGTTGTAGATAGGGTTAATTCATCCTAGTGAGTCCCCATTGGGAGCACCGATCATCTTTATGAAGAAGGATGGATCTCTTGGATTGTGTGTTGATTATCGCCAACTAAATAAGGTGATGATAAAGATTCAATACCCCATGCCTAGAATTAATGACTTATTTAGCCAAATTTGGGGAGCCAAGGTGTTCTCTAAGATAAATTTTAAATATGCACACCATTAGTTGTGTATCATAGAGCTTGATATTCACAAAAATATGTTTTGAACATGGTATGAGCATTATGAGTTTATGATTATGCCATTTGGGTTGACCAATGCCCTAAAAATATTCATGAGTTTTATGAATGGAGTGTTTTTCACTTTCTTGGACTATTTAATTTTGGTTTTTCTTGATGAAATTTTGATCTATTCATATAATAAAGTAGAGCATTAAGAGCACTTGAGCTAGGTCTTATAGGTCTTGAGAGAACTAATTATTTGGTAACTTGGAGAAGTGTTCTTCCACACAATCTAAGGTAAAATACCTTGGGCATATTATTTTGGGAGAAGGAATTTAAATGGACCTCTCCAACATTTGTGCCATTATGGAATGGCCAAATCCCATAAACGTTATGTAGGTGTAGAGTTTTTTGGGGTTGGTTGGATATTATAGATAATTTTTCTAGAATCTCTCTAGCATTACAAATCCCATCACTTCAATTTAGAACAAATGGAATAAGTTTGTTTGGATAGTTAAGTGTGAGCAAAAAATTTATTTACTAAAAGAGTGACTCACTAGTACATCAATTTTAGTTGTGCCTAATCCTACTCGAGAGTTATTCATTTATACTAATGCATCGAAGGAAGGATTAGGAGTTGTATTCATGTAAGAAGGTAGAGTTATATCATATAAATATCATAAACTAAAAGACTGTGAATTGAGATATCCTATGCATGATCTATAATTTGCAACAATAATTCATTCTTGTTTAAGGTGGAGACACTTCTTGCTTGGATGCCACTTTATTTTAAATACAAACCATTTAAGTATAGAGGATCTATTTAATCAGATTAACCTCAACACATGTCAAAGGAGTTGGATATAATTGTTGTGTGACTATGATTGTGATATTATGTATATTAAATGAAAAGAGAACATGGTTATATATTCCTTAAGTAGTAGGCACTAAGAGTTGGAAACAATGAGTTTGTACACTAACTTGTGAAGTGAGATCATGAAGCAACTTCTAGAGGACTGTCTCTATAAAGAAGTAATTTAGGTATTATATTATTTTTTGAATCTAAAAGATAAGTTTTAAGGCTATTCTATTTATCCATATGGCCTTTTGTTCCATTAAGGGTGAATCTATGTTCCTTTATTAGGTGGTTTACACAAGTTAATTTTATCCAAGTCACATAGAGATATTTACCAAGTGCACCTTAGAATTAAGAATATGCATGCCAAGTTAACTCAATTTTATTATAGGGATATTTTATGGTTTGATATTTATAAGTTTGTGGATCATTTCTTAGAATGCTAGAGGGTAAAGATTGAGCATCAACATTCAGTAGGATTTTTATATCTTCATGAGATTTAGAAATGTAAATATGATACTATCTCAATGTATTTCATTATAGCATTACCTTCCTTGAATTATCATCATGATACGATCATGTTTATAGTGGATAAGTTGACCAACGTAGCCCAATTTTCTCCCATGAAGGCAACCTATAATGCCAATTCACTGGCAAAGGTATTTTTGGTTGAAATTATTATATTGCATGGGATTCTCCATAACATTATCTCGAATAAATATATACTATATAATTCACACTTATAAACTTATTTGTATAAGGAATTGGTTACACAACTCAATTTTAGTACTTCTTACCATCTTAAGACTTATGGATAGACTAAGAGATTCAATCATGTCCTTGAAGACATGCTTCACATCTATGTAATGGATAATTAATTCTATTGGGAAAAATATTTGTATCTTGTTGAATTTACTTATAATAGCTATCATCATTCAATTAAGATGGAACCTTTCTAGGCTTTGAATGGTCTAGCCTATAAAACCCCACTGAACTAAAACTAACTTGAGGATAGATTTTTAATTGGCCCTACCATGTTCAAAGACATGGAGTGATAAGTGGTTAAGATAAGGTAGCACCTTAAGGCTAATAGGAATCAACAAAAGAAGTATGTTGATGCAAAAAGAATTGATTGACATTTCAATGTTGGTAACAAGGTTTTATTTCAAGTAATACCTAATAAGATCCCAATCCATTATGGAAAAGTTTTGAATTTGGCACCTCATTTTGTAGGTCTATTCAAGATCTTGTAGAGCATTGGCCTAATAGCTTATAGACTAGCCTTGCCACCTAACCTATCTCATGGTCATGATGTATTTCATGTCTCAATTTTGCATCAATATGTTGTTGGCATTGCTCATGTATTGGATTAGATGGCCTTGTAGATTGAAATTGATAGAGCTATGATATTGGAGCCCATTAGGATTATAGTACATAAGATGTTGGCCCTTTGAGGCAAAAACCTAGATCAAGTCAAGGTCCAATGGGATAAATATGATGAATCGATAGCTACTTGGGAATAAGTTTCACCCTTGAGGGTTAATTACCCTCACCTATTTTAGTGACTTCTAGGAGGAAGTCTACATAAGAGGAGAGGGATGTAAGACCTCATTTTACATAGTGCTCATCTTTGACATTATATTACTATGAGATCATGACTTATACAATTTTGATTATGGAATTATGTTGTTACTCATGTTCAGTTGAGGCATTCAATTATATTATGAAGTATTTCCATGTGTTGGGAACAATGGGAAATGCCTATTATCAATCTTGTTTTGATTACTCACTTATGAAATAATGATGCTTATATTTCCTTTATGTGATGTTGAATTATGAAATTTCATTTTCTATGAGATATATTGAATTAAATGATGTTTGAATCATTAATCCTAAGTTTTTGAATTGGCAAGTTATATGTGTATAAATTTATGAGAACCTAACAATAGGGATGCTTATATCTCTTGATATGCTAATTATTAATATTGATTGAGTGCCCTGTTTGATTAAAACTTTGTAGCTTCGAATATTTGGTTAGAGGAATTTTATGTGTACATTGGGTGTGAAAGAATAGGGAAAGGGATAATTAAGAAAATATTATATACCAAACATGGCTATATCACTAAATAATTTTACCCTTAAACCCTTTTAAAACCCATGATAAGTAGTTAGTTGCATTAGATACCATTTTTAGACTTAGCATGTTGTTTAGATGGATAACCTTTAAGTTTGGTTGGTGAAATTTGTTGGCTCCTTACCTTTTTCATCTCATAGCCAATGTTTATAATGTCTAGTGGCTAACTAAAAGATATTCCATTCATTATCTTAGTCCAAGATCAAGTGAGAAAAAGGGATGAGTAAGTCTTCAAAGGAACTATAAAAGCCTCAAAATCCACCATTCACATTCATGAAACATAAAAAATAATGTCCCTTAAGGATGCATGGGATGGTAAATAAAGGGTGATTGGATGAATCTAAGACAAATATATGTAGAATTTGAACTTCCTTAGTTGATGATTTTTATCCAAATCAGATAAAAATAAACTAAATAAAGGAGAAAAAAAGTAGTAGATAGGAAGAGCTGGTTAGAAGAGCCAAACCTTAGACTACTAAATGATAACACCTAGGTGGCCTTAGAGTCTATAGGTGGGATTTTTATTAACTTGTATTTTCATTTATTTCTTTTAGATAGACATGATTTTATTTCTCTATTTGATCTTTTGATTTTAGGAGAATAAGACCACTGGGTTTACTTTTTCCTATTTTATTATCTTTCCATGGTTCTATATTGGTTTCCATGTAGTTATTTGTCCATTTGAGGCCCTTAAAAAGGTTTTGTTCTTCTTTGTTCATTATATAATGTTTTAGATTCTTGTTTACATGAATTAATGTTATTGTGACATAATGTGGTGGTTTTTTATGAACAACATGTTCATGGTGGTAGATTGTTAAGTTCTACCATGTTGGTCATGGTGGTAGATTACTTAACCCTCCTATGAATGCCAAATTGGTAGACTATTAAGCCCTCCCATGTTGAGGCATAGTGGTAGCTTGCTTAACCCTCCTATGACTATTGTATGAAAGTAATTAAATGAAGTATCATCTTTATATCCAATCAAACAAAGGATCTTGTTAAGCTATGAAATCTTTCCTGATATTTTTATATTTATGAATGTTTATCTTCATTTGAATGTTTGTTTACTTTATATTTGGGACTAGGAGTCTTTATGGGTAAGAACCTAGAATAGGACTATAGGGGGTACATGGTCATTCCATTGTGCTAATTTACCCTTAATTATATATCAAACCTTGTCTTTAACATGTGATGTAAAGACTCTCAAATCTAGGAGTTTTGAGCTTGGGGGTGTTTAGAGTAATAGCTTAATGATGACAAAAGGTTAGGTGGTGAGCTTTCCTTCTAATGGCCAACATATACTTGGGAACAAATAAGGAACATCGTTAAAGACTCACTGGTCTTCCATTATTTAATAATACCTAGATATGTGCCTCTTTATATGTAATAAATGGATGAAATCTTATGTATTATTAATGTTCTTAGTAGCCAACCTACTTGTAATAATCTGGTGAAAGATAGTCTTATGTTTAATGACTTAGTTGTGGGTAAAGACTTATGTAGTATTATATTAAACCTCCTTATTAAACTAATATGTATTTTAATAATAATACTTGGTTTATAGGACCATAGGGAAGGATATTATATGTATAAAAATTCTTTATCCTTTATGGTTTATTTAATAAATTGACAATTTAATTCTCCTACTTCAATCATTGTTATGAGAAGATTATCAATAAGTAATGTATCTCTCTTTATGATTTGAATGTGATGATATTTAATGGTGTAGACTTATCTTATTGATTATAACTTAAATAAATAGTTGTGATATTTTTATTGGGAATAACACTATATCTTGTTTGCTTATGAATGACTTTTGGTTGAAATTATGCCTTGTGAAATGAATCTTGGAAGTGTTAGCAGTTGATTAAGATTAATGTTAGAAACCTTCCAATAATAAAACATAATAATAATAAGAAGATATATGTTATATATTAGATCTACTATGGTATTTTCATCAAGGTATGAAGCCTTTAGGTTGATTTAGGTCACCCTTTCTAAGGATTAATGATTTAAGTAGGTCTTACAAACCCACCCTTTGATGTTGAATTCTTTCTTATTAATAAATCTATTATTTAATATAATTAATGGGATTGAGGACCATTACTCGATAATATAAATAATTTGAGTAATTAATTTGGTTCCTCTTTTTACATAGTACCTTTCATACATTAGAGATACTTTGCTTGGAGCAAAGCATGCTTGAGTTTTTGGTTATTAACTAAACAATTAGGATATTAGTTTAGAACATAAGGATTCAATATTTACTTGACACCTCATGGTTAAAACACTAACTATGATTCATAAGTATCTTAGAATAATATCTTTTGAGGAATGAAGACTCTACTTGGATTGTGCAGTTGACAATAACTTATGTAGACATTTGTATTTGCCTAAATTGATTCCTAACTCTTCTAGTCATCTTTGAGTTTTATTTTATTTTATTCCTTAGTCAATTTATGTTTTTAATTGTACTTGGTTTTTCATTTATCTCAACCATATCCATTTGGCACCTTTCCTTGCATAACATTTTACCTTAGCCACTCAAAGGGTTTTCTTGTATATTTTTTGCTTTGTAGAATTTTTACTTAGCCTATTATTTATTGGCCCTTTTTGTGGAATTTTAACTCAACATTTAATTTATTTATCCCCTCTTTTATGTAATTTTTCCTTGGTCTATTTTTTTAATTCTCAAGAGTTGGTTGTATGAATCCACTTGTCATCATAATGTTAACCCAAAAGTGGCATTAGTAGGCTCCATTTTACAATTGATGTTGATCAAGTGGAGAGCTAGGGCCCATCCACATGTCATAATTTTACTAACCTAGGGGTGATTTCATCTCAATCCATAGTATGGTCAAGTATAGGTGAGTGGATCATTGAGATCCATCCACATGTCATCATCTTGCTAACTAGGTTGAGATAACAATCTACATAATTGAAGATAGTCAGGAAGTCACGGTTTTTTGGGGAGATGACAAGTAACATCAATCTATATAATATAAGTTTTGATCCATTAGATTTAATACCCCAAGGATTCTTTTGTCCTAGAGGCTTGTGGAGCTTCTAGGTGGTAACATCTTATAACTCAAAGATTGGGAGGTTAGAAATTTAATATTGGACTTAGGTTCTTATAATCATGACAAGTGATATGACTATAATTCCTTAGTGATATAGGATTGATTAGGTCTGAGGTATTAAGTTGGAATATGACTATGTCATAAGTGGTCAAGGTTAATTTTTATGACTGTCTCAATGTCACTATGTTGTAACCTTTTTCATGAGCTTGTGAATGAGTTTTTGAGTGCTAGGCCAAATGAATTAGAGATTTTAACCTCTTAATCTATTGTGTTCACTTGTTGATGGAATGATGGTAGTTTAAAGGCTTGGAGACATGTGTATATGATTAAAATGAATAATTATATCTACTCATGTCTTTTAGTAGTTTATTCATAGGAAGATTGTGTTGAGTTAGTTTCTAGATGAAAAAATGGGCATGGCAAAACTCATGAAGGCCATTATTTTCTAGTCATGCCTTTTAGTCTTACAAATGAACCATCTACATTTTATATTTTTATGGGTACATTTTTAGTCATTTTTTAAGTTTGTGTTGGTGTTTTTTGATGATATCTTAATCTATAACAAAACATGGGAAGAAAATTTAAAGCATATGAAACAAGTACTCTTAGTTATTGAGTAACATCTAATTTATGCTAAACCTTCCAGTGTGATTTTGGATTCCATCAAGTGGAATAAATTGGACATATTATCTCACATGAAGAATTCAAATTTAACCCTAAGAAGATAAAATTTATAATGAAGTGGCAAGTGTTAAAGACCCACAAGAACCTTCATGGATTTCTAGGGATAATAGGGTACTATCCATATTTTTGAAAAATTATGGTAGCATAGAATTTCCACTCATAGACTTGTTGAGTGAATACTCCTTACATTGGACTGAATCAATTACTATGTAATTCGAGTAAATAAAAGAGGCTATGTTCACCACTCCATTTTTGGTGACCCATGATTCTTATAAAATGTTTTTTGTTAAATATTATGCATTAGGATATGGCATAGGAGATTGTAAACTAAAGATAAAAAACAATCCCAAGACAATATATGAGAAAGATATGATAAATATTCTTCATGCAATCAAGTAATAGAGATTGTATATGATGGGTAGACACTTTTAGGCAAAGACTGATCATGATAGTCTGAAATAATTTTGTAAAAATGATTGTAATCAAAAGACCAAAATAAATGGGTGACTAAAATTTTGGATTATGAATTTAAAATTTATATAATAAAGGAAAATAAAATGTGGTAATAGATGCACTTTCCAGGAGAGATGAATTAGTTGAGTCACTATTATGCATAGTGATCATTTAATAAGCAGATTGGTTAGAAGAAGAAAGATCAGAATGGGAAAATGACATGGATACATAGGTCTTGATTTAGAATCTTTAGCATGGTTTATTCATTTTTGAAAAAAAATAGTGGAAAGGAAACAAATTATGGTATAAAGATAAATTGTACCTATGTAAGGATTATGTCCTCAAACACAAGATCATTCAAGAGTTTCATGCATCTCTAATAGGGAGAATTCATGATTTTTGAATACATATCACCACATCAAATGATATTTATTTTTTTAATGGACATAATGGGGATATATAGAAAATTGTGGCATAAATTATGGTTTGTCAAAAGAATAAAGTGGGAATAATTAAGACATCAAGTCTTCTGTATCCATTATACATCCCTATCTAGCAATGGTAGGAGGTTTTCATGGATTTAATTAGAGGTTTTCAATATCTAAAGGTGAAATGTCATCATGGTAGTTTTTGATAGGCTCAAATATAAGCTCAAATTTTTCTTATCACAACCATTTATAGCTAATATGATAACTATTGATTTTCTCAATATAGTTCAAAAGTTGCATGGTACCTAAAAAATCATTATAAGTGATCATGATACTATCTTCACAAGTAACTTTTGAACTAAATTATTTTCAATGTTAGGTACTTATTTAGTTCATATCTCAACTTATCATCCTCAATCTGTTGAAGGGGAGGTACATGTTATGCCCCTAATCTAAAGTGCATCTAGGGATATGTATGGCCAAATTGTGGCTAGTATTTTAGGATGATATTGTACATTATACTCTTATTACATTGTTTTTTATGTTTCCCATCTAATAGGCTTAGTCATTATTATCAAATTTTTTACTCTTTTTTCAATTATTTTTGTGGATCTGATTATTCTACTCTTAATTCTTTGATATATTCCCTTTATATGAACATCCAATTAATTTCATTACATTAAAACTAGTGCCTTATTGTAATATATTAAATATTTTAACATTTAAAATTTTTATACTTATTAGATCACATCAATCCAAAATAAAGGTAAAAAATATTGGCGAACCCATATTTTTGTCTAGAACATAACCAAACCCTAGGTTTTCCCTTAGAGTTTCATCCTTCTTTCTAGGTTTTCAAACCTAATTTATAATTCCCCCATATAGTAATGAAATAAATATTTTTCAACTTTTCCCTATCCTTCTACATATCTTCATGATTTCATTCTATGCCATCTAAAAAGGTCATATCCCTTTGTCCATCTAAGGTGAAGTGTTATATTAAGTTTTGTTTATATTGAGCATAATTGGTTTCCTTTGGTTCCATATAAAATGGGTAAAATAAATAAGATGAATGTTCATTATTATTCCTCTTATTTTTATTTAAATATTTTAAATTGATACATACAATCAAAAGATAGTTTTTTTCATAATGATATTCCTAATTTAGAGAATACTAATCAAGAATATCAAGATCAAATACATCTTGATGATCTTAATAGGGTGGATCTTATACAATTTAAATCTTTGTCTAATTTTAAAAATTTAATTTTTCAACAACCTTATAAATTGGATAATAATTTTGTCACATATGAGGAAGAACAACATGTGATCTTTAGTGATAATAATGCACCTTTCAAAGTTAGTTATTCCATTATAGGTTTTTATGTTACTAAAATTGGTATTATTCATATGTCTACACCTTTGGATATGCATGTGATGACCACCCATGGTGTGGGGATAACATAAGGTTTTAATTATATTTACATGCTTATTCCTACACATATAACTTATGTACATCATATGATTGATCCGTGTGTTACATCATCATATTCACCTACTACATAGTCCCTCAAACAAACTATTATAGCTTTTCAAGATAAGGTGTTGTAGTTATAGCAAGGTGATTCTAAATAAATACATTCAATACATTATCATGTATTGCTTCATAATCCATTGGCCCAAAATTTTCCATTTTATCCCTTACCTATGGTTTTCATAGATCCTAAGATTAAATTATATAATGGAAGAGGGGATCCAAAGCAACACCTAATATTTTTTCATTCGACATTCTTAGATTATGCCTCTAATCAACTAAGTTTTTTCCATGAAGCTTTCATTAGTTCTATGGCATTCCATTAGAATCAATTGAGACATTAAATCCATTGGTTGATTAGTTTTTAGCACATTTTTTTATCAATATCATTGAGAAATTGTATTTTTCTCAAATTTCAAAACTTAAGTAAGGATCCAATGAACCAATCAATTACTATGTACTTAGGTATAAGACCAAGATTCTTAAGATTATAAATCCTATGGTTGAAAATTAATTACAATATATCTTCATGTAGATTTTACTTTCTCATATCCATGAATCTATTATGTTAAAGAGATTCAAATAATTTATGAGTTATTCCATAAAGTTATAAGATCAAAAACTTAAGTTTATTGCTTTGAACAAGCTCAAATATGTGCTTAATGCAATAACTACTTCACCTAAAACATTTCAACACAAACAAAGTTATAAGGTAAAAATGAATGCCACTAATAATGAGGGAAAACACATTTAATGGAGGTAATTTATCTTATCTAATCAACCTACTAATCAATTTTTCTTATCCAATCAACAAGGGAGGCAATTTTCAAACTACCTAAACCTCCTTATGAGATTTTATAGCATTTACTTGAAAACTTACATTTGTATCTCCACCTAAGGAGGTTGATATGAGCAATTATCTCCCTAAGGTACATGACAAAAATGCAACTTGTGATTACCATAGATGTGATGGACATTATACAAACAAATTATTTACATTAAGACATAATATTTAGGATCTCATTGATGATAACAATATTGAGATTAGCACTTGTACTACAAAAAATTCAAGTCCCAAATGGGAATGTAAGTTCAAAATATTTTTGATCCCTTTCCAAATAATACACCAATAGAAACTAAGGATAATTATAAGGTGCATATGACTTACAATACACATCCTCCTCCACCAATATATAATCATCCATTGGTTGGTATTACTGGTAGACTTACAAGCATATATGTACAATGACATAAAATTATATTTTATGGAAATAAGATTTTGGATTATTATCCTACTTATAGATCATTATTTATACAATAATACATCAATTCAAAACTATACATAGTGTCATGGTATAAAATGGTTCAAGTGAAAACATTTTTTACAATGTCATTTCTTCATACTCTGGGATATATGCATGAGAATTTGATAAATAAATAAAATATAGTCAAAGGATATTATGGCGAGGAAAAAATCCCTCTCAAATCCATTTTGATATAACTTGAGATAGGCCCTATAGTATTTGATTTTTTTCTTAGACTTACCAATTGCATGGGTATTTGACATATTTTTAGAATGCACTTGGATACATAAGCTCTACAGAGTACCATCTTCAATACATAGATGTGTCCATTACATAAATGGCATTAGGGTGGTAATAGTTTTAGGTATGTCATATGAATATCCTATTTATATATAGGAATTTCCTCCTCTTCCTACATAACCACCATAGTTAATTTCTCCACCTATTCAGGTTCATTCTAAATAGTCATTTATACAACCTACTAAGGTTTATTCTATGTAGAAATTCTATAAGAATGTAGTTGACTTTCATAGACAACTAGTGCTTCAATTCCCATTCCATTAGAGAGCTATTCACGATTCATGATAGTCACTATCTACTCAGCTTCATAAGATTGAGTTAAAAATAACTATCCATATTCCACAATGAAATCAATCACATGTTTCCCCTACTATACAATAGATTCTATAGGATATTATTCTGTATAGAGTTACTCATCATAAACAAAATCCTATGAGTCATGATGATGATAATGGTTAAATTACAACATGATCATTTCTCACATTGATATATAATTACATATGATAATATTCACTCATAATGGGTGACCATTCCCATGTTTTATATAGGACCTACACATGACCATCCCATTTATGGGATAATTGGTTAGCATTTTACATAAGAAACATATTTTAAAAATACAAAAATTAAAAATATTCCAAAATTTAAAAATCATGACTTAAACATGACATGATTACTAGTTTCCATTATTCATTTATTTTATTTATCACATTTTTTCTATATTAAATATCCTTTTTCATATGCACACACACACACACACACACACACACACACACACACACACACACACACACACACACACACACACACACACACACACACACACACACACACACACACACACACACACACACACACACACACACACACACACACACACACACACATGTAGGACATATAGTCTTTACATGATAAAGAGATACATAGATTCAGGACATTCCTAAACCTATGAGCCATGCCAATGTTGTGGTCATCTCATTCCATAGGTTTCATTGTTATAGGTTACATATTTCGCTAACCTTTCAGTTTATCATGTTGAGATACATTTATTACTTACATTTATTTCTTGTTCTTATATTATTTATAGTATTACATTTATATGGATATGCTACTTTTCTATGTTATGAAATTCATATATATTAATACACTAGTTTAACTTGTTATATGCCTCACGTTTTCCTTTTTCATTTATTATAAGCTTATAATTGTTTATTTTTGTTTATCTATTAATATAGTATATGAAATTTTTTATTATTTGCATCATTTCATGCCTATTTCTTTAGATGCTTTCCAATTTTTATTTTCTTAATTGATTAAGTTTTTATTACATGAATCCTTATTTGGGACCTTGCCTTATCATGACTCTTGCTTGATTAATTTTTTATTACATGAATGTTTCTTTTGGACTTTCATTATGTGAAATTTTATTTTCCATTATGTGTGGCACTTTCCTTGTGTGACATTGACTACTATTGTGTATGATTTTATTATGTGCATCATGGCCATGACATTGTGTGCTTATGAATTGATAAATATAAGATTGTCTACTATGTTTTTTGAGTTTTTGGTGTTGTAATCCATATCAAACACACATTTATTATTATGTGTGGTTCCATTATCCATATCATGTACCCTCCTATGTAGTTCATTATTTTATGTTTATATAATTTATGGTTATTATTACATTCCTAATTGTTATACTAATCTTGACATGATATTTTTATGTCTTACACTACTTGTTTCATATATGATTTAATGATACATTCATACTATAATGACATATTATTTAAATTTTATCACATGTTTCTAAATTATTTTATATTTATATATAACTATATGTGGATAACTCTTTTCTTTTGAGATGATTAATTCATAGGCTACATCCCTCACCTCAAAAGGGGAGAATATTAATGGGCTTGTCATAGAGATTTAAGCCTCTATTTATAGAATATTCAAATTTTGATACATATTACATGATTTAAAGAGTTTATATTTGTTTATAATATTAGTTTGGTCTAGATTATGGGATTTTTTTGTAGATTAGGATAATTTTTAGGGGCATATGCACACATTTTATAGGAACATAAGTTAGATGTATTTATGTCTTTACAGATTTTGGACATATAGACATGTGTGTGTGTGTGTGCATGTATATGTATGTATACATGTGTATACATAAACACACACTTAGATACATACAGACACATATACATAGATACATAAATATACATACATACATACATACATGTATGCATGCATGCATGCATGTATTTATGCATGCATGTATGTATGTATGTATACATATACATATGCATATACATACATACATACACACATACATACATATAACATTTTATATCATGTTGGTGCCTATTGTATTAGATTACATATACATATACATACATGAATGCATAAATACATATAACATTTTATATCATGTTGGTGCCTATTGTATTAGATTATGAAGCATGACATTTTTCATGCACACACACTATTACATAATTCTTCTTATGATCATGGTATTGATGTGACATTTTTAGTACCAAATATTACATATTGAAACAATAAGTCTATAAGTAGTGTTTGATTCACATAAAAAATCCTAGAATAGGTTTTCCTTTTCATGCCTATCATCAAGATTACTTAAGTGAATAGTTTAGTTGAGGTTCAAAATCACTCAATAACTTAGAACTACTCATAAGTGTTGATGCATTAATTTTACAAACCCATGTAACTTGACTTAGTCCATTTATCCATTAGGGTGTGATAACTCCCAATCCTCCAAATGCTTCAATAGGAATCCCACTTCTCCCATACTTCAACATGAAGCATAGAATCCAATGTTAATCAAGAAGCATCATCTCCAAAGCATCACATAAAAAATGATTCACCCATTTATAGTTGTATTTCTTCCATGCTCTTCATATTTCAAAAGTTTAATTTATTTAATTCAATTTTTATTTCATTTGACATATGGACATTGATTACTACATGTTCATTCAGGTTTGGACAAATAAAAATACATAGTTAGAGCCTTCTCCCAAGGATAAAATTTGTCATACACACTTAGGTACATATATCTATCCTTTTATTCTAATATTTTTGTTAATTTCAATACTAGATTAAAAAGGGGAAATTTGTAGACACTAAAATATGGTATTGAACTCTTTAAAATGTTAGTATTGACCTAATTTCACCTTACATGATATTATAAATACATGATTCCATTTTATTCAATAATAAATAGCTTACATATAGGAAAATGATCTCCTTGTAAGGAGTCATGCCTTTGCAAATCCATATAAATTATCTACATAACCTACCTACATGATGATTTTTTTCAACAACCTATTACGCACTTGCACAAATAAGTATTGTAATAAACACAATACCTCCAACATTCCCCCCTTAGTATGGATATAGGGATATGAGTGAAATTATATGTACTGGAAAAATAATTATGTCAACAAATACATAAAAAATACATGTGATATGTAATTTCCATAAATTGATAAACATATACATGTAAACAAAAAAAATTATGCTTTCACTTCCAATGAGTTCAAAAATTCTCACCAATATACCAATTTCACCTCTACGTAAAGTGATCACCTAAATATGAACTTATTTTATCTAAGCTTTCACTTCTAGTGAGTATTGGGATTATCACATGAAAATCACATATGAGGCACTTTTATAGAATGATATATATTCATATGTTTATAATGAGTGTTTAGATTCTAAGTGATTAAATTTGTATCCTTTATCATTGATTATTTCCACTTGATCACGAATAGCATAAATGGTAGTCACTGCACTAATTATCATTGTTGGAATTATTTGATTTGGTATATATATGTTTCCAAAGACATCAAGTTCACCAAAAAATACATATGTACAATAAAAAAAAATTGGATTTGAACAATGGCATACATTATTTTATTTAAATGGGATCTATCCTAAGCAGGACACATGACACTAGACTTTGATCTACTAGATAATCTAAAAACATAATTTAAACTAAATTACAAAGATACTAGTTTTATAAATTAAACTATAGAAAAGATCAATAATATTGACTATAAAATAAACTCTACAAAGTGATTTGTAACTGAACATGACCATTTATTGACCCATTTATTAAATAATTTTGACTCAATATTTATAATATTAAATGTTCAAATAATAATTTAAAAGAATATATATAACTTTTTAAAAACTATATAATATTTATAGACAAAAAACTATAAACAATAAAAAAAATATATGCATTTAAACAATTAAATTAAAAAACTTAAAATTTAACAAACAACTTAATCATGCCTTAAGTTATATAATGTAAACCCTAAAACTACATATCAAACAAAAAATACCCAAACATTAACAATCTATACTAAATTCACATACTACATAAAAACATGACTTAAAACTAAATGAATAGACAACAATTAATTAAAAGTGACAAGTAGACACAACAAAATAATTTTTTTACACTCTAACATAATAAATGACTATGGACTAAAGATAAACTTAAATACAAAGCCATAAGCATATCTCTTTTTCCATTTACCTCTAACATCGATGGCAATGCATTGATTAGTAATAGTCTATAAGTAGTTTGAATGGATAACATTGAATGATGAGGGATGAAAACTACCACATGATGGAGAGAAATAAGACACTCTCTTATAATTTATGTTAAACTTTCCTAATAGGGTTACAAACCCTTGTATAATATTGCAAAGGATATCAACTCCCAAGTACAAATTAATATATATTATCAAATTTATACTTGAACCTAACAATGCATCTGTGGAAAATAGATATGTTTTAGGGAATAAAATATATATATATATATATATATAAGTAAAGTCTACATATAAATTAAATATGAGGAACTAGGACAAAATGGATAAAATACATGTACTAGTAATGTAAGTAGGCTTGAGGGTATGAATGCCAAAGTCTTATAATGTTTTGTTTGAAGATTTGAATTCTTGAATTTGTTAAATAAGTAAAGATCGAACACATATGGATTACAAGGCCATACAAATACATAATTGTTGAAATAAGTGTAAATAATTCTAAATATTCACAAGATTGATCTACAAATTCTATTACAAAAAAATTATCAAATAAAAATGTCATAAAATGGGGCATCAATTCAAACAATGATATGCCCCTTAATATTTTTACTCTTTCATCATAGGCACAAAAAATAATAGTGTTTTGTCACCAAATATTATTATAAATACATGATTCCATTTTATTTAATAATATATAACTTATATATAGTCAAATTATTTCCTAAGAAGAATGAGTTATGCCTTATCAAATACTTATAAATATATATTAAACTTATTTATATGATGATTTGTTCCAAAAAAACCATTACACACTTACACACATATGTGATATACTAAACATAATATCTCTAACACATGAATTTTGTGTATACATATAAATATTGCACATCCTTATCTCACATTTACATGATTTCCATGGATTTGATATTTTTGGTTTTCTATCAGTCACCTACGGGAATTCCATAGTCTATGACTAACCTATTCATTATCATATTAAGAGTATTTCTATATCATCAAATTAATATCCCTACCTTTCAAGGAAATCCATTAGACTCATCCACATGCAAAATTTTGTAGGTGTCCAACTTTGATGGACTTATCATACACTATACAATGGTCAATTTTTAAATTAAAATTATCTATTAGTGTGATAAAGTACCCAGAGTGTCCCATATAAACAAACAATATGTCTAATCTTATTTCATTAACTATCACTCATAAAAGATACATATATACATTTATACACATTCAAAGGGACTAACCTAAACTTCTCAGTCTAGAAATCAATCGAAAGGAACAAGACCTAGCCAAGTCAAGTTATCCATTTTTCAAGTGTTTAAATATAGATTACATGTTGCATTCATAAAAAGAACACCAATGAACACATACACCTAATGGTTATAAATAAATTTAGTTTGTATTCCCTCTTTGAAGTATTGTATATGTATGTAACACTCAAAAATTCATTGGGGAGGGTTTGAGGTAAAGTTAACCAATTATTATTCTTATTTTGTATACCTAAACCTAGTGTCAAAAGTGGACCTAGAGTTTTAAAAAAAAGGAGACAAGTTTTTATATATTACACACACAACAAGCCTATAATATCACATGATGTTAAAAATAAATATCATGAGCATAGTTAGTGGCTTGTGCCAAGATAGAGAGGCATAGTATACACAAATGAATCCAATAGAGGAAAAATGTTAATGTCTAGCACAAGAGTCTACAAGATGACAAAACTTTTTAGGTGGTTCTAGAAACTAAATTCCAAATTAAAATGTCTCATAGTCTACTTATAATCCTTCTTAACACCTGCACACAATATTAGACCTACATAAATAATCACAAGTTAAGTATTTAAATCCCTTAGGTCATTTCTATTTATAATAATTGAAATTATTTAAATCATATTCAAATTTAGCATTCAAATTAATGCCTTATTGTAATATACTATACCATTTGAATAGTTTAATTTTATATATTTATTAGATCATAGTAATACAAGATAAGGTAAAAAAATTATGTCTTGACATTTTAATGAGAATAAAATAACTATGAACATTTATATGAGAATAAGCCATTGTTAAGAAGATAGAGTAAGAATCTAGCCCAGAAGGACCAAGCAAACACAGCAAGTGGAGTTTAAAAAGGTGAAACACAAGAAGACTAATGAGACCCATACCAAGATAAATACATTGGTATATTACTCATTCTCTGATGAATCTTCCTCCTGTTCCCTTGTTGGTTGTTTTTTTTTTTTTTTTCGGTTTTGTGTGTCTACTAGGTTTGGATATTTTTGTTGAAGTTTAGCAGATTTCTAATATAGCCCATGAGAGTTTTTTCTAAATTTTAGTATAATTTTGGAATATCCCAAGGGGCTTTAGTTTATTTTTCATATTTTTTAGTTTATCTATTTCATACCTTTCATTTTCTCTATTGGTTATGGGGTCCATCAAAACCCATTTATTTACCCTATCAAATAAAAAATTATTAACATTTATATTATAATGTTTTTTTATTATTTTAAAGCTTTGTTTTAAAACCATGATGATATTTTAATGACATTAAAACCATTTTAAAAATTGTTCATCAATATGGACCACATTTACAATTCTTATATGCTATAAAAAAATTATGTTTATTTCATGTGTTTGTTAGGATGTATCTAGAAAGTGGTAGTGATTTAACATTGTAATGACATCAAAACCTTTTTGAACTTTATATTTTAATGGTTTTTTATAGATGTATATTTCTTGTATAAGATGTAATATTTCCTTCATGATAGTTTTAAACTTCAAGCATTTTATGGAAGCAAAACTTAAAATTATGATTGTTTGATCTATCGACATAAAAACCATTTTAAAAGTTAATATTTTAATGAAGTCATGGTTTTACTTCTTATTTATTTTGTATAACTTGTTTTCATGGTTTTTTTTTATAATTATGTTAACTGACTAAATCTTAACTTTTTAATGCTTTGTTTATGGAATTAAATTTCAAATTGTTTTGTTTTATAGGGATTTTTATTTCTTTTTGAAATATTTATTGATCTATGGATTACAGTTTATATTTAATGATTAATAACTATTTTATAAATATATCATTTAAACATTATTATATTCAAATTATTGATATGTTATGCATACATAATGACAACCTCATGTGCAATATTATTTATAAAATTCTACTTGATGAAGTTTCTTTTTCTACATTTATACTTGATGAGTGCATGAATGTCATTGTTATATCTAAGGTTTCCAAGTCAGATTTCCATTATAAATGTTGATGAATACCTCTATATAAGTAGGAATTATAAATATTTCAAAAGTATTTTAGTTGAATAGACAATTGTAGGAGATGACTTGTTATTTTATTAGAATTTAGCTTATTCCCTATCTTTTGAATTATGCCTCTATGGTAAAGAACTATAAATATAAAATATTAATATATTTTTAATTGAAACTCTAAGTATTTATTTTTTGCGGGGTAAGAATGCCACATTATAGGATATTATTATTTTATTTTTGTTGATTACCTATATTATATGTATGAAACATTATAAAATTATATATAATATTTTTTTTTCATAACATATAATAAGTACAAGCAAATACAAAATATATACTTGAAATAGATGAAACAATGTTACCAATAAAATGTTTAGGGAGAAAATATGAAATCTATATTTGAAATAAAGGATACGGTGTTATCAATCATTTTTTTAAAAATGAATTCATTCTTTATTCTATTTATAAAACTATATGACTCTTAGTATTGATTGATGTAACATCATTTACAAGATATAATACAATACATTAGCATATGCCTTGTTAAGGATTATTAACCCCAAATAACTATAAATTATAAACCATTAATAAGTCAATGAAGATCCAAATCTTTAAATCAAGTGATAATATAATGCCTCATAAAAAGGTTAATATAGAGTAAGGCAAGCTTTGGTAGGCCACACTATCAAAATATACATCCACGCTATGTTGTAAATAGTTGTAATAAAACTTTCATACTTTTCTTTGTCATCTCTTAAATAAAAATAAACTTCTCATATCACCCTAGAAGTCTCAAACTATATTTTAGTAAAATGCCACATCATTCAAAAAAAATTGGTCCTAATGAAATAAGATAAATGGGCTTGAACATTATTTTAAAATTAATAGATAGTTGTGAATCATGATCTTAAAATGTTATTAACCTAGTAATTTATTCAATGATAGTAAACCAAATATGATTAAAAATTAAATGAAAACATTATTGGTTATAAATATTATCTCAATAGATGTCAAGTGATATAAAATATAAATACATTTTTTATAAAATTTTGGAAAATAGGGAAATATATTACTAGATATGATAAACTACTGTGTAAAATCAGAATACTAAAAATATAAAATAAATGACATAAACTAATTTGAAACTTGCTAAATATGTAAAATGAAAAAGATAACTATATAATTAGCTAGAAAACTAATATGCATACTATTTTAGGATTTGATACTAACTAAAAGAATTTTTTGAATAAGTGAAGACAAAAAAGGGAGCTAGTAGTGTTCCTAGTCACTAATGTTATAACTACACAACATTGGGGGGAGATATTATAGGTGGCCTTATATGGAAGACATAAGGGGTTTGAGTTCTGGGTTATGTTTTCCTTCACTTTCTTATCCTATATACTATAAGGGATATTTTGATTCACTTTGGGGACCACTATGTAGCTATTTCCCCACTTAAAACCTAACTTAATCAATAAGAAGACAAATGCAATCAGAGAATAAAAAGGATCAAATTCCATGTATTTCTCCCATAGTATGGTGAGGTGTGTGAAACTAATTTAAAACAGATAAATGTTGGTGTAATCCCAGTGTGATTAAGTGTTTCAATTGTGACTTTTCACCTTATAGGTGTACTTATACTTTAGCTTAGGGTTACTAGGGTTGTATGTAATCCAAATAGGGAGAAATAGGGAATTTCTCTTAATGTAAAATTATAATTTTGGTACTTTTCAATGTGGAAGCCTCTTGCGTGAAAAACAATTTTAAAGGTTATTTTATGGTGGTATTTTTGAATTAATTTGTATGGGGCTTCCTAAACTTATGTAATGACCCTTATACAAATTTTTAATTTTATAAAATAGATGTTAAGTTGCAGGAGCATACTATTTATTGGAGCAGATAATAACGAGGCATGTTATTGTCTCACTATGGCTCTATTTTCCTAGAGGGAAAAATTACTAAGTTTAAGGTATAATTTAGTTTGGTAGTGATATTAGGTTACTAAGTAATCTAAATAGGGACATTCTAGACTGATTTTGGGTTTCTTGAAGGAGTGATTCATCACGTGGAGAGTGAAAAGGCCCTAGAATGAGACATGAACTAAATGTGTCATAAGATTTTTTCACAAGTTCATTATTTTAGCTTGAATGTTAATGTATGTGTCTACATTTACCCCCATTTTTTAATTAATGTAGTAAACCTAAAATTAATAGAGTAAAAGGAAAAGTGCAGTCTCGAATATAGGCCACAACACTAAATTTTAATTTGCATTAACCTACAATGAAACATATGTAACATAATTTGTTGCTTAAGATAAATATAAATAATTAAAAGAAAAGAAAAATTATAGATCTAATAACAATGAATGAATACACTTGATTAGGTATGAGAGCCATTATGTTTATAGTTAAAAATTAGTGACTATAGAGGGTACCAGGCTCTTAGATATTTCATTCATGTTGAATTAGTTTTATTAGACTATGCATTCCATAATCCTCATTGATGAGGAGAGTGTGATTAATAACTCAAGGTGTGATTCAATCCATCATTGCATACCCAAAGTAGTGAAGTAGTTTGTAATCCTTGTATGAATCTTAATAGATTTGGTATAGTG
Organism: Torreya grandis; assembly: GCA_037957365.1. Classification (NCBI taxonomy): domain Eukaryota; kingdom Viridiplantae; phylum Streptophyta; class Pinopsida; order Cupressales; family Taxaceae; genus Torreya; species Torreya grandis. The sequence continues at coordinate 1,173,890 of JARHVA010002293.1, read as the reverse complement.
AATAAATTAGTGCAAAAACTAGTGAAAAAGTGAAATAATTATTGCATATGTAATAAGGCTCATTTTTGGGGTATAACCAGGGCAAAATTGAGAAAGTATAAATTCATATGCTACACACATTCCCTCAAACTTATATATGGTCTAAATGGATTTTGAGACTATATAATAACTATAATTCTGAGTAAAAACCTGTGTTAACTTAGAACACATGCCTCACATGATGCCCCCAAACTGAGCACATTTGAGAAAAAAATTTGAGTATATTCTAGAAACTAAAATTACCTATTGAAAATTATACTAAATTTTTTGAGACTCTGATAGATTCTAGAAATGATTATTTTCTATGTTCTGGGAAAATAGAACCTTGTTTAGACAATAGTGGGGGCTCTCATGTCTAAATGGAGTGCTCATGTCTAAACTAAATTTTTGAGTGATTTATGGGTTTGATCTATTATTTAGTATATGATTACTACAAATTTAGGTTTGTGTCTATCTATGCACTATACTAAGTGGGCTTACTCTCTAATAAAAACCACTATATGTTCCCCCTCTTTTGAGGTGAGTTGTTGAGCCTATATAATAAATTAACTCAAAATAAAAAGTTATGAAATATATGTTATGTAAAATATGTAAATATGAATAATAAAAATAACATGGAGAAGCATGGCATCATCATAAAAATATATTGAGCATAACAGTAATGTAATATGCAGGTCAAAACAAGTATAGATAGTGAGAATGTGAAATGTTAGCATTTAGGTACCTAGATAAGCAATAAAAGATGAATAATTAAACTAAATATAACTTCTTATAAAGGTATGAATGATATCCTTCATGCCATCAAAAACTAGGAAGAAACATACTATTCATCATGGTATCAAAAACTAAGAGGAAACATAGTGTCCATCATGGCACTGAAATCTGACCAAACAAGTAATCAAGTGTCATGGTGATGATACACACAAATACAGAGTAAACACAAAGAACACAATAAATATAAGGCCAAAGTCCATAGATAAGGGACATGCTAAAATGTCACTTGAATATAATTACATTTTAAAATTTACTCACATGCATAGAAACACACACAAGGACAAGTTCAAGTGTCCTCATATGCATAGAAACACACACAAGGACACGTTCAAATGTCCTCACATGCATAGAAACACATAATGAAGGATTAGAGCCACACACAAGTATGTTTCAAATTTTCCTCAAGCTAAGAAAATAATACACACAAGACATGAAGTAGGAAAGCAAACATGAAAAACATGCATGACATATGTACTTGATCAACAAGAAAAATTTATAACACTTGTATATTCAATAACTTAGATGACCTATAAGATACCATTATGTTATGAAGTGAGAAACATCAATAGATATAATGTGATGTAAATAACTTATCTATGAATAATAAGGGATAGACAAAGAAAGATAAAACATGTGCATAAGATTCCCTCAATGAGCTTGTTAATGCATTTAGAAGCTATAGAAGCCCTGTGTGGGTTTGGATCTTAGAAATGAAATCCTATGCTCACTAGCATAATAATGGAGTGAGTGGATAATAACAGGATGTAATCCTATCTAAATAGAGTGTTACTATCTAAATGTGGTTTATGTGTGTGATATAGTGAAGTAACCTATAATTGAGTACGGGGATGGAAACCTATATGTTATGTAATCACTATTGTTCACTCATGAAGGATATATGATATGAAAAATAGATACAAATAAGAACTCAATCAATTTGTAAAAATTGAATTATTTAAATGAACTAAACATAAGCATGCATAGATCCTAATTTTATATTTTTATGGAATCTCTAATTTTTTTGTATTTTGTACATATATGAAAGGTGAAAAATACAAAATGGAAATAAAGGTACTAAATAATGAGTCATATAAGGTAATCACAATAAATAGAACCTATGTCTAAAATAGGAATGGTTACCTTTCATGAATGGAAAAAACTATGTGACTAGGATTGTGATGAAATGAATAGAGAATATAAATGTTGATTACCCTTTGTACTATAATTTCCATTATCATATTAATAATATATATTTTATTGTGCCTATTGTTTAGCATGATGAACTCTAGGGATTTTTGAAACCTATCATGGAGTAAAGGACTCTTATCTTGATGCCTTATGTGAAGTACCCTTAGTGCTCTATAATATCAATTTAGGGTGTGAAGGAGTAGATAGAGGCTCTCTAAAATATGTTACAAATATCCATTGAAGTGGCCTTTCAAGGATAGGAATATGTGGAAGGGTTGATATATTTGATAGATTTGATGACACACTATAATGGTAGAATTGGTTGATAGATTTTATGACATAGATAAAAGATATTTTAAAGGATATATATAGAAAGATGAATTCTTACAAATTTTAAGAGAGGAAATCAAGAAATTTTATCTAATACTTCTAATCCTATGAGCCTCATTGATATAACTTGTGTCCTAGAATTTACTATGGGGAAACCCAAGGGATTTAACAGATTACTATGCCAATTTAAATTAGTTATTGGGCACACCACATTTAGTTAGTATACATTACTATTCTCTTGATGTACAATCCCTTATGCATGAGCTTCACACTTTTCATGTTAAGGTTTTACATTAATATCATTGATTTAAAACTAAATTAGGATCTTTATTATTATACTTTATTAAAATACTCAATTGGAAAAACATATATCATTATATACTCTACCTACAATTTTGTGTCATGCAAGCTTACGTTATAAGTGGAAAGGGTGACCTTGAGAAAAAATTGATATAATTTCACACATCATGTTTTGACTATGTGTCATGTTATCACTAAATATTGCACCCTAGATTAGGTTTTTCAATCCTTCTCTAGATTGAGTGAAACATTGGATTACCTAAAGTATTTTGGGTTGCCTATAGTAGAGGTAGACCTCTATATTTAAGGGCTAGCTCCCTAGATTAGACTTTGATAACTTATCACCTACACTACTTGCTTGCTTGGCGGTGAAAATGGAAGAAGGAAACACAATTAAAATCTATGCTAATAGTGTGATACACCAAAAGGTTATTCCACAAACACACTTTCATATTCATTAATAATGAATACTACCAAAACTAACCTTAACTCATTGTGCTTCTATCTTAAGTATTTATCATAGAGGCATATAGTTATGTACATATAGTTATGTACATATAGATGTGGGTGAAAATAAGGTCTAATACTAGACACTAATAGTCCCTCTCACACTTTTAGACACACACAACAAACACATATTATTTATAAGACCTATTAGAATAGATATCCATCACACAAAACATGTAAGGGTAGCATAGAAGTAAGGAGAACATATTCATCACTTAACATCCAAATACACCACTTAACACACTTAGGAAATATATTGTAGAGATAAAATCAACTTTAGATGTCTTATTAAAAATCAAAATAAGGTGCCAAACTAGTATGGATTCGTCATACTAGGTGTGTACTAGATACAATTGCCAAAATGGCTTGCATAATAGAGCATAGGAGAAGGGAGAGAGAAAAAGAAGAGAAGTGTAAGGGTCACAAATCCAAGTGTCAAGTTATCAGAACTAGTTAAAAATATATATAATTAAGTGTAGAATAGGTAAATAAGTCATCTTGGATAAGTGTCCATTAGAATTGTATCATTCTCCTTTGAGTTGGCATAAGGGATCTTCACTTTCCTCTATGAAACTATCTTGATGATGAGGATTCCAATTGACTATCCAAAAATACCATAGGGATAATTAACACATTTGAAATATCATGATAATATGGTAACAAGGTTTTAATATCATTTATATGTTCCTCAATTGGTGGTCTTTCATATACCACTTCTCATTCATTATCTAGCAACTACTCACTATCCTTTTAGGCCTCATTCTTCACACTTGTCATCATAATGATTTATAATTATCCAAAAGATGTGCTATAGAGATGTTATCACACTTTTTTAAGACAATTTTTTCCTCTATTACCTCACTCACACACACACACACAACACACACACACACACACACACACACACACACACACACACACACACACACACACACACACACACACACACACACACACACACACACACACACACACACACACACACACACACACACACACACACACACACACACACACACACACACACACACACACACACACACACACACACACACACACACACACACACACACATTCATGAAACTCAAAACATGCTTCTCACTTTTCATCTTGGACAGTCACCTTGCCTTCTCACTATCTCACTTAGATTGCTCATAATGAATGTAATAGTATAGAGTTTTTCATGATTTAATATGATTATAAATGAGTATATATAGTATTAATAATCCTCTTTATACTTTTTTTAATGATTCTCATTCATTAGTTTCCCTTTTCACCTGTGAAATAACTCAAATTTAGCAAGAAATTTTGAATTGGGCTTATCTATACAAGAGAATGTAAAAAATAATTAGTTTTTGAGGAAATTTTATGATTCAAAAATTATTTCAAAATAATTCCATTGTAATTTTACCACTTTTATATGCATCTCCATTCATCTTTTCTCCATTGGTTTTGAAATAGGGTTTTGAGAAGGTTTTAGGTGTCTTGGACTATTAGTGATGATTCATAAAAACTATATGTCTAAATCCAAAAAAAAATAAATTTAAACCAATATATGTACCCCCTTAATATATTACCAAATCCTTTGGGAACCATGCACACCCTTCGTATAGGAGTGATCAAAATAATTTGGCTTACCAAGTTCCTTCTTGCATTTTGGGTAGGCCTGACATAGTTTTAAGTCAAATTGACCAACTTTGAATGTTTAATTTAAAAATCATGGTTATTAACATCCTTTTATTCTCATATTAAGGTTATAAAATTGTTTTTATGTTTCATATAATAATTTGAACCAAGTTGGAGGCCATGAGGGTTTAGGCCTAATAGGCATAGTCTGTGTTTGGCTATGTGTTTGACCCTCAGTAGGTTTCCAATGATTGTATGGTCTCTCAATGATTATTTAATCTTCATATAAACCATATAAAACATATCACAATGTATATAATACTATATCATTCATCCATTTACCCTTCATGTTCTAAGTCCTCAAGTTAGGTTGCCTATGTAGTGCCCTCTATCTGAGACAAAATAGAGGGTACTTCCCCTATTTGTATAAACCAACTAAGACCATAGATATATTTTTTAGGTAATTAATAAAATATAAAATATGTTTCAAGTCTTTTTAATTTTCCTGGAGTATTCTATAACTCAAACTCTCAAGACTAGTTACTAGGATTGATGACTATTTAGGGTTTTAGTTGATTGTAGATTGAGGATCAAAACCTAGTTTTTGCTTTGTTACTCTCTTTATGAAAATCACATGAAAATTTGATGTCATAAAATATAATGGTGCATCTAATATTATCCATTCATCCTTATTTACTTCTTACAAAACAAATTGGCATCTTGCATTGGCTTATACTAGGTTGCAGACTATGTCAACTATAGGTGTGCATTAAGGAGGAAGTCTAGAAGATTCTTATAGATGTCAATTAGGTTTGAAAACTATACCTTATGATCTTGATATAAATTTATGTAAATAATACCATTTCACACTTTAATGAGATCATCTATTCCTACATATATTTCCATCACTCACCATTATCAATGCATTATAGGTTTGTAGCCTTAAGGAAGTTATGAGACTTGTAGATGCTTGTTTCATACCTGAGTATTGTGTCTCACATATTTAATCCATCCTAAGTTAATTATGTAATATTTATATTTTAATTATATTAAATCATGCCTTGGAACCATGTTCTCACTACCTACTTCTAATAGGCTATATGCCACTTGCAAGTTGTGTTGTCACAGGTCCATGTGGCCTTTTGGCACTATGTTTATTGAGTGCATACAATGAAAAATTTACCAAGTGAAATCCCACTTATACATCCTTATACTTAACCTATACATAACCTTCTTATGTCAATACATTATTCATAATCCTAGGCTACTATCATGAACAACTAGACCTACTCTAACCTCAAGAATCCCCACCAACAGATGACACTATCTAGAGAAAAAATGTATGTTAGAGAAGTTAAGGTAAGGCTTCCCTTAAGTACATTTTATTATTTTGATTGATACAAGGTTTGATTTGACTTAAATATCAACCCTATAAGCACTTAATTACTTTAAAAAATCCATTAAAGTGTTGGGCATGAACACCAATTGTGTTATTTTGTTTTGGATGGCTCCTCCGTATTGTTTACATGCTTACACATGACTATAGATGATTGTATACACTAGAGTTCTGACCAGTCTTTTTTCATGTCTTGAGAAACTAAATAAATAAACCTCAAATCCTTCCAATTCAAAACTAACATGGAAAAATATCTTCCATTCTTTATGAGGTGAAACACAAACATATTACCTTGATTTAAAACTACTCACAGAAGACAACACTACAAATATGAAAACAAGTTATATAGACCAACGGTGAAGATGCATTTTTTATCAAAATGAGAGTTATTGTGTTCACATTTCATGATCACACATTAAAAATAGTTTTAAATCTACCTAATAAGTATGATCATGTTATTATAAAGACTACCTCCACTTCTTGGTTCACACAGACTACTACAATAGATGAGGAAACCTGAAGGTGTTAGGAATGTACAATCAACTTGGAGGTAGTAGTAGTATTAATCTATGTTCATGAATCTCAATACACAAATTTTAAAAGTAATTCGATAGAATGATATTAAAAATAGATTAATTTTATCCACAAAATGCATTCCCATCAACTCTATCTGACTTATTCATACCAGCTACAAATTGGTGGACTTGTTTGATTTGCCAAAGGGATCAAAGAGAGATAGAATGGTTTTCTATAAATTTTAAATTTTCAAGTAAATATGAACATGATTATGAGTTTTAACGAGCTAAAGGGACATTTCTTAAGCTTCCACACATGCCAAACTTGTCCCATAATTTGAATAACTACCTAAAACTACATATTTTGTAGTTAAACTCCTTTATGCATTGATCCCTATAGTTTGTAAGTTCAAAATAGTTTATCTAAAATATAAATGATACATGGTATGTTATACATATTTTGACACACTTACTTTGGTTATAAACTATACAACCTATTAGAATGATCCAAAAGGTGGCCTAGTATAACATGAGACAAACCATATAAATGTGACAAGGATGAAAACATATAATTTTATCTCATTAATGATCATGGTGGAGATTTATGACCTAGGGGACCTCATGACAAGTTTTAACTTGTAGGGGGGTTGACTTATTTGAATAGGGGATCAAATTATTCAACATTTTGGTAATTTCTTAGGGGTCACATGCTTGTTATGTGAAGGACCAGTTGCCTTCTCCTATCCATTAGGATATGGATTCATCTATACACCATATTTAACACTAAAATGCCTCTGAGAAGACCTATAACCACACCAAAAAAATAAATAAATAGACACACAATACAAGACAAGAAATAAAACACACTTGTGCTCTCATGAACACTTAGGGAAAACACAAACCAACTCAAACTAAATTATGCACAAACTAACCTATATAGAACTCTTCCTCTTGAATCAAATGGGAATATTGAAACATTTATTTCTCCATGAAGTGAATTAATACATGAATCATGTTTCCTTTTGAGCATTGGAATTTATGTCTCTAACTCCTTCATGATGTTTATCAATCTCTTTGTCTTGATCCTCAATGCAACTATAGTAAATGAAAAAATATCACCTATGAATGTGAATTTTTATTGCATTCCAATAGTCTCAATATTTTCATGGGACTCCTTAGCTTCAAATTTATCCAATGACACTTCATCAAGGCATCTCTCTTTGACCTCCATATTGTTTTGAATGAGATCAAACTCTTCATCAACTGTAAGATCATTGGCTACCACTTCAACAAGATTGATACTTTGGGAGATATCATGTTATAATTCAAAGGTAAAAACATATATAACCATGTAATCAATTTATAAATAAGTATAATAGGCATTTCAAGGGCCTCAAACTCACTACATATCTCATAAAATCCTTGCCACAAATAATCTTGCTCCATAGAGTCATCAATAGCCTCTTCTTTTATATTTTTAGGTTCAAAATATTGCTCATTGATGTAGATATATATGGAATAAGCCTCTTTATCACCATCCTAGACCTATCACAATGATCTTGATTTGGATTTCAACTGCATAAAATCTAACTTGTTCTTAAGGTTCAACTTTACATTGATTTCCCCCATCTTGTACAGCAGGTTATGTAGTCTCCTTTGCTATAACCCTTTTATCAACACCATGGAATAATATCTCACTATCATCATATCCCTCTATATTTATCAAAATCATTTCAATCCATTACATTTATTCTTTTATTTAGTTTTCACTTTCCTCCATCCCTAGTCTCACTAGGCAACCTTCAAGGGCTTCAAAACACCAAAACTCGTTATTGGTCTTATGAACTCAATATAATTTCACAAGTATCTTGACCTGGTCACATTACACTTTTATTAACCTCTTTAAACCTCTCATTTAAACTCCATCATGCATTTTCATTCTTCAATCTCATGGTAACACTACTTAGCTTGTAGCCTTATTTTCCATAATTTCTCTTGGTTTGACCACTCTAAAAATTTCATGGAGATATAAGACCTTATTTGACCACCCTCTATCTCTTTTTAGGTCTCCATAAATTTTCAATGTTTAACCTCCACATTCAAGAGGTACTTCCTTTGTTAACATCTTCTTAATTAGGCCTTTTTAGCCCTATCACATACCCATTGTATTAGTTCTATATTGTATGGACCTGGTAACAAATTAAAACCTTAAAAATATTATATATGTAATTGAATTACACCAAAATATTAAATTTTAGCCAATTTTATTAGTTCATCCAAAAGTTATGGATTTTTAAATTTTGAAACCCTAGTCAAGCTAATGTTCAGGCTTGCACAAGCTGAGAGGAGTCAAATTTGCATATTTTCCATTTTAGAGCCTTTAAATCTAAATTAAGACCTATAAAAGTTATATTTTTATTATATACACCTTTTCCAATGAATAATTACACCTTTCCCAATGAAGAATATTCCATCAATTCATTTATGTCTTCTAACACTCAAATCACAAAATTATGTGTGTTTTAGGTGACTGTGTAAGGGTTATTAACAACATGTTTACCTTCAATGACATTCCAAACTCCACTTGTGTTATTATTAATGTTTTTACACCTTTATTTATTATAAAACTTCACTAACACAACATCCATTCCCTTCTTTTGAGCAAATACACTTCTTCTTGGTCTCTAACTATGCAAAAATAGGGGTTTTGACTATATAAGATAGTGTCATGTTTAAGGGTTATATTCATTTTAAAAATGTTTCCAAATCTAAATTAATATTATCCAAAAATTTCTCACTATCATACCAAGACTCCACAACTTCATGCTCATTCACTATTTTAATAACACACGTTCCTTCTTTGACATATAACTATGTAACAGAGTCTATTGACTATATAATAAGGTTTCTAAGAAACAAAGTTTAGTCCTCTGTTAATTGATCATTATGTTATTACCATAAATTTACATTAAAACAAATACCTTATAAAAAATCTAACATGATTCAACAACCACTCACCCTCTCAAGCCATACATTCTCCATTGCCTATTGACTGAGTAAAAAGGAGTCTACACTATGTATGTAGTGTTCAATGTCACACATGGATTATGTATTGAAGTTTTTGTCCTATTACTTGTTTTCAACCATAATAACTATCATGACACCAATTATACTATTTCCTAAATATCCTTTCAATTCAAACATTGATCTTTTGATACAAATATTTCAAGAAAGCATCACTCACCTTCCTTCTTAATTGGCATAGGCATATATGCAGAGTTTAAAGATAGAGATTCATCTTCATTTACTAAATTATTTACATTATTAGCACCATATTCTATCACTATGGGATTAAATAATTAACCATTTCATGATCAATGTATCATGGAGTCTTTTCTTGAACTATCTTGAGAAACCAACCTCTTTATCTTCTCTTTGATTGTAACCTATGTTCATTATCTTCAAACCTATAACAACACACACAAAGAAGATTGTATATAGCCTCATGGGTATTTCCAATGAAATATATAATATATAATCATCATATTATAAATAATAGAGAGAAATAAAATCACAAAAACTTCCCTTATTCATTATGAATCATCTTCCATTACATTTGTAGTCTATTCATGGACTCTGCCACCTTACTTGAGGAGTTACATTCTTTTTATTATTATTAATGTTAAAGGGGGAGATTTTTTGAAATAAGGTCTCCAAACCCTAGGATAAGAACCAATACAAAAGAGACAACACGATAACTAAGCCAAATAGTGAAACAAGGAACAACACAGTCCAAAAACAATTATAAAATATCTCAAAAAATAGCCCAATAACTACATAAAAACTATACTACTCCAAGCTTCCAAATACATCTTCATATCATGCCTTCATTTTATTAAGATTCATATCTATCTACATAAATAAAATTTCATGATATATATTGTGTTGAATAGTACTAATTTTTTCCTTTTTCCCTTACCTTTTCCAACATAGATAACATCAAATAGTTCTTTAAGATGAACCCTAAGATTTTCCAGTTTTGAATACCTTCATTCATTGCAACCTTACTAAAATTGACCAAGGAACTTATCTTGTTTTGAAAATTCTCATTAGCATTCTCAAGTAAGTCCTCTCTAAATTTTATATGTTGGATTTGGATGTCCTCCTCTCTCTCCTAAGGTTTTAGACAAATTAGCATTCTCTTGCTAAAGTACATTTAACTTACTCTTTAGAATCATACTTTCAAGCATGAACCACCTCAAAAGATCTTTCTAGAGATTGAGTTCTTATAATATTTTATCTATATTTTTCTTGTTCTTGAGGGAAGTGACCAAATGATTAAAATCCTCATTTTTATTCTTTTGAGACTGAGAAGTCTCCCCTTTCTCCTCCTTTTTTATCAGGCCTTATCTGTATTGAATCCTACTCTCTATTCTTCTCTCCCTTATTACTAATATCTTCCAATTCCACACTATATTTATCTGCATCAATGACTTTCTCCCCCCTCTCTTGTCCTACATTTTTTACAAATTCTTATGCCCTTATTTCCCATGTTTCTCTTTGTTATGTTTAGTGGTTTTAGAGGAACTTTTGAGGTGCTTTTTGATGTTGTCCTATTCTTTAAAAAATTCTTTCCCTTTCTTTCCTAATTCCTTCCTGACATGTTTTTTCTTACTTTCAGAATACCTACTCGAGCTACCTAGATATTTAATTCAAACTTTCTTAATTTTCCTTATATCCATCAGAACCTCCTTTGGATTCTCTTTCTGATTTTGAGGCATTTTAGGCATGATTTGGTTCATACATTTGAAATATTTGAAGATAAGGAAAATTACCCCCTTGTGTCTCTAGGTGGAATAGTTCACATAGAGGTCTCCATGGATTTGAGAATAAATAAAGGAAGGATAAAATATATCCCATATATAAATTAATTAAGCATTTTGACCATAGACCATCTCACCATATATATCTACCCTCTAAAGCAATATACTAAATAAGGTGAAAAGATACCTCAATGAATGACCTATGGAGGGATTCCCTATCAAAACCATTATGGAGCTACTCTAACTACTTTTAGTCTTCCAAAAAATCCTCTTTATTTGGCTTGAATTCTCTAAGAGTGTAGTATCTCTTGGTCTCCTCAATTTCAAGACCTGTCACATGAGAAATAAGTTCCTCTATGATGTCGAGTGTGACCCCATTAATGGTAATAGACCTCTTCTCCTAAGCATCAGTGAATAGGATAAAGAGATGTTTATTGAACCCTTCAATTCTCTCCATGAAACCCACAAAACCCCAAACCTATAAGGCATTCCAAAAAATTTCATTCTTTCTTACTTCCAGTTGGAGATTAAGTTCAATCATGTTTGGTAGGCCCCTTAAATTCCTCTTACCAATACTAAAGTCACTCCTATCATCTCTTTTCTCACATTCCAAATAATTAGAGTTGTATCCATGTAAAAGAAAATTGGTATTCTTTGAGGATCTTTTCCCCTTTTAGAAACTTCTCCATAGAACAACTAAAGTTAGGTTCATGGGCCTAATTCCTTGACTACAAACATATAATTTCATGCCCCCCCTATACATTAGGGAAATAACCCATATGCTAGGTGTTATTAACATGGTTTTTACCTTCATTGGTGAATTTTAAAATAAACTCCCTAGAGAGGTCTACCTGGCCAAACCAAGTATTGAAACCAACATTGCTAACTCCCTAATTTGTAAACTAGTCAGCAATCTCATTCCCTTATCTATATGTATGTTAGATACACACCTATGAAAAAGAATTAAAAATTTCTCTAGCATCATCAATGACATGCTTGATTGACCATATTATGGTATTTTTACAATTTAAACAAGTTATAGTGTTTATAGAGTCACCCTCTACCAAAATATTTTGAATATTTATTAGCTTTGTGATCCAGAGTTCATTTTGTAAAAAGTTTCCAAATCATGATGAAACTAGTTTCACAACATAGATCTCGTTGAGAGATTTTTGGCACTTTTTGCAGTTCAAAAAATTGAGTCTAGATGCTCAAGATATGGCCATTTGAAGATTTGTCAAAAAATGTCACTTTCAATATTTGGCACGTGTTTCGAGGACATTTTGACATTTAGACCTATCAAAGGTCGACACTTGGCAAATTTTAAGGTTTAAAAAAAATGTTTTGATGATGCCACATCATCAACATGCCACGTGGCAGCATGAGATAATCTCTTTGACGAAGGTGGCGAGTTTGAAGGAAGGACCAAGTCCAACGGTGCATGTTTGGCATTTTGACCAACGTGCATGCTGACTAGGCACCTTGAGCCCACCAAAGGGGAAATTGACACATTCAAAGGAGGTGCATACCTATTAAAATCCCAAGACTTATTCTAAATATGTGCATGTGGGACAAAAGTGCCCAAGAAGAAGTCTAAGCGCCAAAAAACAAGGAGTAAATTCAAACTCAGTCAAATCACCTAAAAAGGAGGGTAGCTAGTTTTGAACCCCTGACCTACCACCCAAAAGGATAGGGTCTTGACCAATTCAGCTATGGAGGTTGAACTGTTATAAAAGGGACGAAATTCTATTTGAATACACACAAGAAGCCGACTGTGTATGGAAAATTATAGGCCCGCTTATAGTATTTGGTCATTTTAGAGACCTTAGAAGCTGAATCAGAGCTCGGAGTAAACTAAAAAGTTGTTTAGAATTCTGATATGCTCTTTTTAGTATATTAATTTTCCCATTTTGGAGAATTGGTGATGCCATTTTGAGCTATATAAGTTTCCAATTTTGATTTGGAGAAGCCTCTACGTGTGATTCAGGAAGGTGAAGGACGTACTGAGTCAGCCAAGGTATTTCAAAGGTCTGATCACTATTATTGTAGATAAATATGATCTTTTGTTTTTTTTTTAAGTATTATTTTATCTTTAAAATTTTAGCAACATTAAATGGATCAGTTTGATATGAAGCCAAGGACGTAGAAATTTTGAACCCCATAAACAATTTTCATGTTTTGATCTTTGAATTCAGTTTTGCATTTCATTTTTAGTTAATTTATAGATTATAATTTATATTTTAATCAAAAATGGCAAAATTACTCATTTTATCATTTACGATAAATTGGATAAAATTAAGAATTTGAAAAATATGATAGTTTTAATGAAAAATTGATGTGATATATCAATTCATCTTTATTTCAGTTTTGAAACATGATATTTGGATCAAATTTAATTCATTCCAACATCTTATAAGTTGAGAAATTTAGAATCCATACTTTTAAAATTTTCACTTTGATTTTATCAGTTTAGTTTACGGATCACTTTGCTAATCTAATCCCCCATAATGATGCCAAAGCTTCAGCCTAATGATTCATTTTCAGAACCATATCCCCTACATAAGTAGAAAGTATCTTCCCTTCAGAGTCTCTGATGATACCCCCACCCCCTGCTACTCCAATATTTCCCTTTTAATCTCCATCAAATTTGAGCTTCTTCCAACCCTCGAGTGAAGGTTTCCACTTTATTCTTTTTCATATTTCATCCTTAGGCTAGTTTCCCTAATTCATAAATGTTTATTTACGAGTCTAGTTTTCTTTAGAATTACATTATTTTTCTCTATATTTCATAATAATCCTTGGATCACTCTCCTCCCTCCTCACACTCTCCTCTACACCACCTAATTGATGTACTAATTCTTTCCCATCCAACTTCAATGTTAGTTTTGGGTAGTTAAATCAAACTCCCTTAAAATAACCAACTTAAACATATGAGGGGTGATATACATTATTCAACTTAACTCTTGTTTGTTACCACCTTAATGACCTATCATGAAATGTATTCAAACCTTATTTACATGACTTATTAGATTCCTTCTCTCACTTAACCAATTCAATCTATGCTTACAGGTCTTGTAGGCTTAGTTCAAATAGTTGAATTTTCAAATTCATAGTTTTGGAGGGAAAACTTCTAGCACCTATAAAACACACATTACTAACTCTAAGTGATTATAAAGACCAAAAATGGATCCTAGAGGATAATTCACACTCATATAAACTCCAAAATGGATCACCTTGATCAAAAAATAGCATATGACTCTCAACAACATTAAAGGATGTTTGTTTACTTGATTCTCCTACATCACTCATATAGATGAATGTCAACCAATTATGAAGAGGTGGAGTCTTTCTCAATCACCTCTTCTTTCCTATCTTGACAACATTCTTTTTGGACAGTTGCAACATGACCTTCAACATCTTTTTCTTAACTCAATAATATTGAATTACACTTGTCTTCACCAAGGGGAGTCACTATGGTGATCTCGTCATCATAAATTCTCATGTCATCTTCTTAATCAAATATAAATTGATATGTCTATTCTTTTCTTTCCTCCCATAAGTTAGGTTTTCTTTCAAGAAGGAATGAGGTGTGAATATATTGAACAAATTCATGGGTTGAAGGAGAGATAGGAGGTGAGATGGAAAACTCATAGATGGGCATGAGAATGGGAGGAGACATTTGAAATAACTCATGGAGGGAGAGAAGGTTCAAATATACTATTATCACTTCATTAACTTCATCAACTACCTCAATTTTTTCATAGCCCTCTTGAGGCTCTTCATCAGTTGTAATTTGATCACCCACCTTCTTGACTAAGGCATCTTTTTCATGTTGAAACTCTTCTTGGATAGACTTCCATGAAGGACAATATAAAGTTTCTTGGGGAGAGGTAAATGGATTTTGATCAAAAATAATATTTTATTTATGGACATATATCTCTTGGTTCTCACTCCCTTCATCTTTGTTTTCTTAAGATGTTATTATTTAGTTCCAAGCTAGAGTTTGAAAGCTAGTGGGCTCTATGGAGGATTGGATTAACTCTTCTTGAGGATAGTGAATGTTTTCATGAGGATAAGGATGAGTAAGCTGATATGGAATACAATATGGTTCTTAAAGAGGAATAGGTGTAGTTTTAGGAAGGTTGTCTCGAAGAATCTACCTCTTAAGAGCTTGGATTTTAAGAACTTAGATTTGTTGTTCAAGATCCTAAAATCTATATTCTAGTAACCTTTCTTCATAGGATTCTTCATAAAATTCTTCATAATATTCTTCAAAGGTATGTTCAAGAACATGATGTTCATATGGATAAGGAATAGGATGATCATAAGGTTTCCATGGCTCATAGGAATGATAGCAACTTGATAGGGTTGTTTATGGATATAGCATGATTCATAACAAGGTTGATAGGGAGGTACATACATAGTAGGGATTCTCAACATAACTATACATATCAACTTTATTAGTCACATGAAACACAATAATTGATCAAAATATTCAATAATATATAATTGGGATACTTATAACAAAATGATTGCATTCAGAGTCACCATTGGTATTTGATTAAATGCTTCCAAAAGCTAATAGTAGGAAGAACACACCAATAATTCTCCTATTATTTTAGACCTTGGACCCATAGAGCATGTTGTAACAATTTTCACTCAATCTTGTACCCTAGATTAAGTTGTTCAAGCCTTCTCTATATTGAGTGAAACATTAGATTACCTATAGGCCTGTGGGTTGCCTATAGCATAGGTAAACCTATAATTTTAAGGGTTATTTACCTAGATTAGAATATGATAGATTATCATCTACACTAATTGATTTATTGGTAATGAAAAGGAAAGAATTAAATATAATAAAAACCTATTCTAATGATTTGATACACCAAAAAAAAATTCCACAAACACACTTGCATATGCACTAAGAATGAAGACTACCAAAACTAACCTTAACTCATTGTGCTTCTAGCATAAGTATTTCTCATTGAGGTAGATTGATGTGAAAAAAAATAGGTGTATAAAAATAAGGTCTAATACTATACACTACTAATCCCTCTCACACTTTAATATACACTAAATAAACACACACTTTATAAGACTTATTAGAAGAGATATCCATCACACAAAACATGCAAGGGAAATATGGAGTCAAGGAGAACATATTCATCACTTATCATCCAATTATGACACTTAACATAGTTATTCAATACATTTTATAGATCAAATGAAATTCAAATGTCTTATTTAAAATCAAAACAAGGTGTTAGACTAGCAGGGCTTCACCATACCAAGTGTGTACTAGATATAATTGCCAAAATGGCTTACATAAATAGAGCATAGGAGAAGAGATAGAATAAGAGAAGTGGAAGGGTCATAAAAAAAAGTATAAATTTGTGATAATTAGTTACAAACAAAGATAATTAAGTGGATAATAGGTTAATAAGTGGTCTTGGACAACTGTCTATCAAAATTACATCACCCTCCTTCGAGTTGGAGTAGGGTCTCTTCATCTCCCTCTTTGAAATTATATTGATGATGAGGACTCCAAATTACTATCCAAAAATTCCATAGGTATATTTTACACATTTTCACTATCAATATAATGTGTAAACAAGGTTATAACAGCCTTTATACACTCCTTAAATAATGGTCTCGCTTGCACCACTTATCATTCACTATTAGTGATGATTTATAAAAACTAGATGTCTAACTCCTAATAAAATTACATTGAAATAAATATAGGTACCACCTTAAACTATTACCAAATCCTTAGGGCACCATGCACACCCTCTATATAGGCTTGAGCAAAATAATATGTCCTATCAAGTTCTTTCTTGCATTCTAGGTAGGCCTAACATAGTTTTAGGTCAAATTAACCAACTTTGAATGTTTCCATTAAAAAAAATGGTGCCTACCATAATTTTATTCTCTAATAAAGGTTATAAATTTTTTTGGACATTTCATATAGTCATTTAAACCAATTTTGAGGCCATGAGGGTTTAGGCCTAATAGGCCTAGTCTATGTCTAACTGTGTGTTTGACCCTCTGTAGGTTTCTAATGACTTTATGGTATATAAATGCTAATTTAATATTCATATAAACCCTATACAACATATCACTAAGTATCTAATACTATCTCATTCATTTATTTACCCTTCATGTTCTGAGTTTACAAGTTAGGCTACTTGTGGAGTGACCTCTATCTGAGATAGAATAAAGGGTACTTACCCTATTTATAAGGATTGAATGAGACCATGGATATATTTTTTAGGTTATGAAGACCATATTAAATAATTTTCAAGGATTTTTCATGTTCTTATAGTATTTTACAACTCAAACTCTCAAGACTGGTTACTAGGATTAATGACTATGTAAGGTTTTAGTTGATTGTAGATTGAGGGTCAAAAACTAGTCTTTGCTTTGTTACTCTCTTTATAAAAATAAAATAAAGTTTTTAATTCATAAAATATAAGGGTGTATCTAATATTATCCATCCATCCTTATTTACTACTTACCAAATAAATTGGCACCTTGCATTAGCTTATATTAGGTTGTAGACTATGTCAACTATAGTTGTGCATTAAGGAGGAAGTTTGAAAGTTTCCTATAGATGTAAATCAGGTTTGAAAATTGTAACTTATGATATTTATCTCACTTTAGGTCACTAAGATAATTTCAAACTTGAATGATCTCATCTATGCCTATAGATCTTATCATCACTCACCACTATTAATGTATTGTAGGTTTATAGCCTTAAGGAAGTTGTGAGACCTGTAGATGTTTGTTTCCTGCCTGAGTATTGTGTCTCACCTATTTACTCCATCCTAAGGTCATTATCACATGTTTACACTTGAATGATATTAAATAATTTCTTGGGACCATGTTTTCTCTTATTACTACTAATAGGCTATATATCACTTGCAAGTAGTGTTGTCATAGGTTTATGTGGCATTTTGGCACTATGTTTACTGAGTGCATATAGTGAAAACTTGACTGAGTGAAATTCCACTCAACCATCCCTATCCTTAACCTATCCATCACCTTCTTATGTCAATACATTTATCTTAATCTTAGGCTACCATCATAAACAACTAGACCTACTCCAACCTCAAGAATCTCCACCAATAGATGACACTATTTTTAGAAAAAAATGTATTTTGAAGAATTTAAGGTAAGGCTTCCCTTAAGAACCTTTCCTTGTTCTAGTTGATACAAGGTTTGAGTTGACTACAATATCAGCATTATAATCCCTAAATGAATTTAGAAACTTCTTTCAAGTCTTGATCATGAACACCACTTGTGTTTTTTGGTTTTGGATGGCTCTTCCATATTATGTACATGCCTACACATGACTATAAATGATTGTATACAACAAATTTTCAACCAGTCTTTGTTCATGTCTTGAGAAACTCACACAATCAACCTCCAAGCCTTCAAATGAAAAAATGACATGGATAATCTAGATTCCATGATTTATAAGGTGAAACATAGACATATTACTTTGATTTAAAACTACTCATAGAAGACAACACTACAAATATGAAAAAAAAATTATAGACCAATGTGATCATGCATTTCTTAGCACAATGAGAGTGATTTTGTTCACCTTTCATAATCACACATGAAAACTAGTTTTAAAACAACCTAATAAGTATGATCATTCTATTAAATACTACCTCCACTCCTTAGTTCACACAAACTACTACAATAGATTAAGAAACCTAAAGGTGTTAGGAATGCATAGTCAACTTGGAGGCAATAGCAGTATTAACCTTTACTCATGAATATTAGTCCACCAATTTAAAAACTAATTCCCTACAATGAGAGTAAAAATATATTAATTTCATCCACCAAATGCATTCACCTCAACTTTACCTAACTTCCATACCATGTGCAAACCGATAGACTTGTTTAAATTGCCAAGGGGAGCGAACAGAGAGAGAGAATGGTTTTTTCTAAATTTGACCTGTCAAGGAAATCTAAACATGGGGATGATATTTGGGATGATGAAGGGACACTAAGGAAGCTTCCACATGTGTGAAAATTATCTTACAATCTGTACAACTACCCAAAACTACCTATTTTAAATTTAAACTCCTTTATGTGTTAATCCTTGTAGTTTGTTAGTTTAAAATAGTTTCGCTGACATATAAATAACACATGGTATGTTATACATATCTTTAAACACTTAACTTTGGATATAATTCATACAACCTATTATAATGACCCAAAAGGTGGCCTAGTGTAAGATGAGATAAACCATATCAATGTGACAAGGATGAAAACATATAATTTTATCTCATTAATGACCCTGGTGGAGATTTATGACCTAGTGGACCTCATGACAAGTTTTAATTGGTAGGAAGGTTAACTTATTTGATCAAAGGATAAAATTAGTCAACATGTCCAATGACATATTATTAACCAAGTTATTTCTAAGGAGTCTAAAGGAATATGCTTTTACATGGTTTTAAAATTTACCTAATTAATTAGTACATGCATTCAATCCTTTGTATGACATGTTCTTATCATGTTTTTCAATAAATATTAGTGAGAAGGTTTTTATGATCAGATTGCTCAACTTAAACATAAATATAATGAGCCTATTAAAAAATATGTCTTAAGGTATAAGATAATACTATCTAAATTGACAAATCATATGGTAGATAGAGAAGTACAAGATAACTTTAAGAAAAGTTTTCTTCCACCCTTACATGAGTCCATTATGTTTAAAAAGTTTACAACATTCACATATTTATGCGACACAATGACATAAAGGGAAGTTATGTTATTAGAAATGAATAAGATTAATTATATAACCGATTTAGATTATAATCGAAGGAGTTAAAATAATCTACCTTACAAGGTGAGACCAACTTATAATAAGAAATATCAAAAGTTAATAATATGTAGTTTCCAAGTCTACACCAAGCATTATTTGATTAGATCCTCTAAAAAGATAATTCACTAATTTACTAAAATCTCCAATTAAGGTCCTTAAAATACTATTAGAATTTAATTTCATATCTCTCCCTGCCTTTAAAGAGGTTCATATGAATATTTCCCTTTCAAAATATTTTGATCAAAACACTTTTTACAATTATCAGAGGGCACGATGCTACACTACCAATAAATTTATCAATTTGAGACATAACATCTAAGATTGAATAGATGAAAACATAATTAATATTAGCACACCAAAAGATAGTTTAAAATCACAATACGTGAAATTAAATCAATGAAAATATTTAGTGGTCCATTCATAAGCATACAACTAATGAGACAAAAAATACATTAGGAATGTTTTATGCATATAATTCACACCCTCCATTAGTTTCTTATCATTATCATACAAAGATACCACATCCTTTGAATGACATAATTAGTACCTACCATACTTCAGTACCATCTAGACCACTTATCACATTTTTAGAGAATTAAATAGTAGATGATGACTCAAGTTTACATTCTTTATTCATTTGAGCTCACATTGATCACCAACATATTTAGAGTGTCATGGTTAATAACAACTCATGTGTGAATATGTGTATAATAACACTTATTTATCATTTCAGATACAAATATAATGATTTAATTACCACCACCATGGTAATTAAAGTATTCAATGTTCACATTCAAATATCTATCAATGATATTAAATCAGAATTACAAGTTGGTCCCATGCACATGGCCACTAGATTCACAATAATATTGAGTGCAAGGATATTTGATATGTTATTGGGGTGCCCTTGGATTCAAAAAATCCATGTAGATCCATATATATTTCATATATGTCTAAATTATATCTATACTAATGGGTTCATCATATTTCAAGGTATTCCATATGAGTACCCCTATCATATAAAAATTTGGTTTTGACATAGGAGATTTT
>JARHVA010002293.1:390000-505000 GCA_037957365.1 Torreya grandis | reverse complement strand
TTGTAATAAATTTTGTCGTGTAACTCTAAAACCATAAAAATACATTTTAAGAAAAAAATACTTCCTAAAGTTAATAAATAATTTTATAATCTATATGCTTTTATTTTTTATTGTTCTAATTTATTTCTTAATTATTCTTATTAAACCAACAAATGTACAAAATAAAGAAAACTAAATAACATAGCAAACATGTATTAAAGCTAAAATTAGTCTATTTTCAAACCTCTATTAATTCAGTACCATATATTGTTTTTTTAAGAATTAAAAGCCAAAAATGACTTTCTCAAACATCTTCGGTGCATTGTAATGGATGAAAAACCTCCATGAATCATTGAAAACTTAGAAAACAATAAGATTTGTCTAGTTCAATTTTGATAGAAAAACCACAAACAAGAAGAGAAGTTTTTTAGAGATGAAAATCATCAATGCAATTGTGTTAAGGTTTGGAAAACATTGATACCATGTTATGATAGGTGGATAGTAGAGCCCATGATAAAAGAATACTTGTCTGGTTCTAAGATCTATGAATAATCAACCTCAAGACTATTAATCATAATTACATGTGCATACTTGTGAAACATTAAAGTAATATAAACATAAATATTCTAATGGTATAAATACTACTAATATATTAAGCTCAAATCTATATGAAGGATAAAGGACTTATTCACATGAATGTAATACAAAGTAATCTTGAAGATATTATTTCATCCATACCCTCTAGCTTCTTATATATATATATAAGAAGGTTAAAGATGGGATGACATATATATCTTTAGGGATATTATTTCAAAATAGATAAACCTTAATATTATGATAACCACTAAATATATTATTATTTATATTAACTTATAGACAAGTTATGGATAATGATTTAAATACACATGTGTGCTTATCTATAAAGGATATTAATGCAAGTGTTAAAAATTTTATTCCCTTATATATACTAGCACAAATGTATTCACATGGGGTGTATTATAAAATAATAAGTACAACCATTTTTAAAAACATTCAATAGTTTTGATGATAAATTTGTGACTTTTCTATGATGGAAGATTAATTTTATGAACTATATTAAATGTCTTGATGTAATTGACCAAGGAGAAATAATAGGTTGTAATTTTTGAGATAGTGTATATGTTAAAATTATCTGACATTCATGTTCCATTGTAGGCTGATAATAACCCATTATTAATGAATTTTATTACATGGATTTTCAAATAAAATGTCCACCACACTCACTATTAGGAACCTCATTTAATGTTATCTTAGCTTCTTCACTCCTAAGGCATCTAAGAATTTTTCCATCAAAATATATTTTAAAAAGTATATCTCCAACCATAAAATATTTAATGGAATTTATTTCTAATTTAATTTTATCATTTATTGAAAAGCGGGCACTTACATTCTCATCTAACAATTTTTTTTAGATATTCACATACAATTCTTAGTTTTGTGTAGTGTATGTGATTAAAAATATATCTAATTCAACTAGATCAGGTCATGAAATAGTCAGTTGTTTTAATTATCTAATACTTAATATAATGTGATCAAATGTAATATCATTAGGAATAAGGGAATCATTCATAGCCATAACATCTACATGATAATTATTTATCTTAGGAATGGTACCAATATCAAACTCATCAAAATGGGGGATAAAACTAAGCACTAAATCATGATATAGAATATTTTTATTCTTTATGTTTGATATGAACCTATCAATTAATTGAGGATTAGTTGGGAATCACTAAATAATTTAATGTATATAGTCTTTAAAACTCAAGTGACATGAAGTCATAGGACCTACGCCTCATTTTCTATTATATTGTTTGTACATGAAAAGATAAATCTATACAATAATGGCATAGTCTTACCATATAGAGACACTAATACAATTCCAGCCATGGCAATTGAATCACATTTGGACATATCAAAATACATGGTCCAATTAATTTTTACATTGGCACACATAATAAATTAATCACAAAAAATGTCATCTTGAGGAGGTTGGTCTAATAAGGGAGTGGAAACTAATTACTCAATAATGACCTACTCTTTTTTAAATTTCTATGGTATAAATTTGAGATCAAACTCCATGAGTCACATGAACCACTTATATATGCATTCAAATAGATAATATCTTATCTCAATAAATTTTAAATGATCAATATTAGCGATGACATGATTCCCAATATTAAAATGTAGTGTTTCAGTTTCTATGTGTTTGAACATAATAACAAAGAATAACTTTTTCATTGAGCTATAGTTATTTTCATATTTAACCAATGTAAGACTGATGTAATAAATAATACATTCTCTATGTTCATCATCATATTGTGCAAGCATCATAAATGATTGGTGATAGATATGTACAACAAAGGTTCATTGTGAATAAGTGGTATCATAATTAGGGCATTATCCAAATATTATTAAATTTTATCAAAATACTTTAAAAAATATCATCCTATTCAAATTGATTGCCTTTAAGTAATAATTGTGAAAACAATTGGGTTTGTCCACCAACTTAACAACAAATCATTTAATGGCTTGAATGTTTCCTTTTAAAATTCTCAGTTATTTAATACCTTTAGAAGGAAGAATTTTAAAAATATATTGTACTTTTTAAGTACCAAATTTAACACCCATTCAATAAATAATAAATCACTATAACTTTTTTTATGTAACACCAAAGAAAAATTGCTTAGGATTTAACTTCATATTGTAATTCTGCAATCACTCAAATATTTTCCTCAAATCTCTAGGACAATTTTCACATTTATTAGATTTTTTGAAGATGTAAATTTAATATTATAAAATATGATACATTCAATTATGAAACATATGTGTCATATCCTTTTGATAAGTTGAACTATCTTTTTAAGACTAGAATACATGCTAACATATAAAAATGTACCAAAATGGTTATGAATCTGGTTTTATATTGATCACTAGAATTAATATTTATCTAATTATAACCTAAAAATCAATCCATAGAGGAAATAATCTCCTTCACAACTATATAATTACCAATTATATCAATATTAAATAAGAGAAAATCATCTTTATACAATGTTGTTTTTAAGACTATAAAGTCTGTGTAGATGTTAATGCCCCTCATTCAATTTAACAACTAAAAAATTGTTATAAAACCAATATAAATAATGAATTGGTCATATAAAACAAAAATATACTAAATTTTGTATTTTCTTTAACCAATAAAAAAATACATTAGGATCTATCTTTCAAATCTTTTTATTTATAGTTTAGCTTTAGGATGGACAACTAGGTTGTATGTTGTGATAAATGAATCAATATTAGGAATATTGACACAACACCAAGAAAATATAATAGTAAAATCAATAAATATTTCCATATTTCCTTGTTTTTAGTTGTGATTCATCAATTCACTCAACAATATAATATTATGTTCTTCCTTATTATCATAATTAAATTTAATTATTTCTTCATTTAACAATGCAGATCGATCCTTAGCATATGGAGTAGCTAATAAAGAGTGAGGACCATCTAATGGAAAATTTTCCACTATAAGTGAGGGATAAAACCAATCGTAATATGCATGATTATTAAAATTTAATTTAAATATATTTTTATGATGATTAGAGGTTAATCCACATACTATCCTAAATATTCTTGAAGGACTTCATCTTTAAAGAAAGTGTTATAAGGTATAATCTCAAGGAAAGTCACATCATCTATTAATTCAAGATGTGCATGCTATAAGTCTATGACACTATTTAATTCTTGTTTATGATTTATTTTGGACTTATAAAAGTATGTAAACATTTTTTAGTGATATCACTTTCATGATTATGATCATCAAAATACCCATGATTCATTTGAAAGGGCACATATTTTACTTGAGAATCCTCATTTTATCCAAGTATTGTTTTAAATTGATGAATAATTTAAATGATACATTCCATAGTAATTTGATCATGTTTACCTAAACCTTGAGCTTTACATCCAATTTTTTGAATACATTTCAATCCAAATCCACATTTTACTAAAATAATTTTAATTAGGATAAGAGGTTGTTTTGACGTATTATTATTTAAATGTCTCCACTATAGGGTCTTTAAATTTATAATCATAATATGGTGTATAAATAACCACAAATAATTTAATAGTTATACCATCATCCAATGGGCTAAGATATAGTTGATTTATATTAAAGGTATGCATGTCATCTATATATTCACTATTGTCAATTAGAGTAAATTTAGGCATGAAAAATTCATTCTCTCTTGATAATGGGTCCCATAGATGGACCCAAGACACTAAGGTTTTGTGTTACATGGGTGATGTCTCCATAAATCTCTCTTTCAAATGTTCATCTATACTATCAAGTTGAGTGTCACTATCTTTTTAGGTTTTAAAATTTTCACCCAATTCAAATGTATTTAATTACTCTATTGGTATGAAGTTTTTAGGTGTGATAATAGATGGTTGTGGTGTATTAAGATGGAAAATAATTTTTTATTTAGGTTATACCATATTGTAAAAATGGAAATGAACATCATCCACAGGGCAAGTACTTAGGATTTATACATTAATAAATTTTAAAAATCTATGTAATGTAGAGGGGACCTTGCCATGGCCTACTAAGTACAATTTTATAGCTGACATCATTAGGTATCATTCAACATTATGTAGCTATAGTTTAAATTCCAACTATTATGTTCAATATAATATATAATAAATATTTTCTTAGTTTTTTTCAAATTATTTAATGATTATGTTAGAGGGTTTGGGGGTTTGTATTCTAAATCCAATGAATTAACAAAATTATTATTACAAATTTTAAATCCCAAACCATTATATATGAGAAAAAAAATCCTTTTTATGGATGATAATATGAATATACAAGGGTCAATGTTGGTCCATAAATCCTTGGAAGGTAAGTCCTCTAACTCAAAAGAGATAAATTTCTTGCTATTCCTCAAGGTTTTAACAATAGAATCAAAGTATGTTAGCTTAATAGAATCTATAAAAGTATCATTATATAAGGCCTCATAAGGTGTGTCCTATTGATACCTCTAAATGTATCACAGGGGTTCTTAGTGTTCAAACAAAATTTCTCATTTTAGAATTCTAGGAATTTAGAGCATGAGTAGTAGATTGTGGCAACTTAATGTTATCTATGGTGAAATAGAGACATAACATTGTTTATATGTTTCACAAAATTTATAATAATTGATGGTTGGGAGCCATCATGGTCTAATTCTTTGTAAATTATAAGTATCTTTGCTAATACTAGTGAATTATGATCAAAAATTAAGCTATAGATTAATCTAAATGGATATTTATAATGAAATCTAAATTATAATGATCTGGTTAAAAAATAAGCAAAAAGGAAGGCTAAGGTAGAAAGAAAACAAGTGATTGTTGATCCTTAACTCAAATATCATGACAAAGTTTTAATTACAATTGAACCTACATTTATCAATACATGTGCAAACTAGCAAAAGCTCAAATCTCACCACATACTAGAGAAATTTCTTAGGATAATATATAATTATACAAGTAAGAAATAGATTTCACTTTAAATAATTGTTACTAAACTCAAATAACATATGCAAATCTGAATATAGAATAAATAAAATGAAGCAAAATCAAGATCCTTCAACTAATCTAGCATAATCACAAATTAGCAACACTATATGACAAATGTAAAATTTAGAATTCAAAGAAATTATTCAAATTCAAGCTTGGAACCAAAAATTGAGAGAAAGCTATATTAACAATTGACACATCAAATTTGGAGAATCTTTGCATAATTCCTTTACTATATTAATCACGCTAACAATAAAAAAAAATCTCAAAAATTTCTCTTTACAATATGGTAATACATGCATTTTATCAAAAGATCAGGCAATATACCAGTTAGTTACAAGATATAATATTTACAAAACATAATGATAATTATCCTTCTTTATAAAGTTCTAGAATACATTTGATTTTCTATACTAGACTAACCTAGAGGAAAATATGCTAACAGACTAGCATATGCCTTTACAAAATAATATTCCTATTTCAAATATTATAATGTATGTAAAAAATATATATATTAATTAGGTGGGCCCATTGCTGAAGCGTCCCTTTGTTACTCCTGTAGAAGCTTCATAGCCTTTTGATGTTGTTCTTTGATAAGCTCCAAGTCCATAGCTAGCTTCAGGAGGGAGACATATTCTTGGTCTAATAAGTCCTCAAAGTCTTTGTCATCCCTCGCCATTGGTTCTTTGATGCTTCTAGCTTCTAAAATATTTTCTTCAGTAGTGAAGATCAAGCCCGAAATTCTACTATTGTCACTCCCTAATTTACCTTGGATTTTGCCATTTACTTCCTTCATCACTAAAGTGACTCTATGTTTATACTCTACATCATCAATAATCCCCAGGGCTATAGTCTTGGTAGGATTTACCAATATGGTGCTAAGGAATTGCTTAATTCTAGCAATCAGCTCTTCATCATCCTTTATTAGCCTATCTAAGCCTACTAATTAAGTAATTAAGCTTTGGATCTTATATACCATGATTCCTAGTATTGCATTTAGGTGGGCTAGGTTTATGGTTTTAAACTTAGGAATCTTATTCCTAATCAATATGCTGATAAGATCCCTTATTTTTGCTTCTACATCCTACTACTCTATTATTAGTCCCTTGGCCACCTCACTTTATTGGCTTAATGCATCTTACCTTAGCTTTATTGATTTTAAATAATCAAACATATAAAAAAAGGATGCTTGAAACACGTGTATTATGGCCTTAAGCATTGATAAAATGGCCTGGGTCTCTAAGTTCTCCTTTTATTTCTACAAATTATGAATTCTCT
The DNA here is from genome assembly GCA_037957365.1 of Torreya grandis. Lineage (NCBI taxonomy): Eukaryota > Viridiplantae > Streptophyta > Pinopsida > Cupressales > Taxaceae > Torreya > Torreya grandis. The sequence goes on along the minus strand of JARHVA010002293.1, from coordinate 498,145 downwards.
ATTTCATTCCTCTTATTCCTACTTTGACTTCGGCTGAATGAGCCTATGTTAGGCTCTCAATGTCTTCCTCATAGATGGGTTGTTTACCAATTTTCTGCCCTCCAATTAGAATGTGAACTCTTTAGTACCCATCATGGCTTTTCTTATGGTCACCCTCTCTAATCCAACTATCTTTAGATTACACTACATGGTGATAGATGACTTTGTGAACTGTAGAGGGTCTAGGACCTCCACCATTTTACTACTTAATGCTCCTAAAGCATCCATCTTCTTGTCATCTATCCTTATAGTAGTTTTTATTATTATTTCCTCTTGCTCCTTCATTAAGGCCCTTATCTATGGCTTGATATCTTTGTGAACATCAACATTGATGGATTGGGTCAGAGCCCATGAATGGGACAAGGGATCTTATGCAACTTCCCATAGACAAACCAATCAAGGATGAGTGGTCCATGAATGGGTAAATACTCACTGAATAAATTGATATCACTTTTGGGATGAATGAGGGTCAATTTTGGCCTTTTATGTCTAACAGGGACAATCGACAATTCTCATTCTCTCTACTTTGGCTGGGCCACTAGGATTAGGTCCAAGGAAACATCCTTCCCCTTATCTTCTTATTCAACTCCCTTTGCTTGATCCTAAGATTCTTCATCTTGGTCTTCTTCTTCTCCTCTAGATCCATATGCTTCATCAAGGACCTTGAGGGCATCCTCTACTATTTCATTAGGCTCAAGGACAATCATATCCAAGTGCTCAAATGGGGATGGTGGTATCTGAGGGAGAGTTGAGGATGAAGGCCCTCACCAGTTCTCTCCTCCAACCTTTGCTTGCAAGTATCTTGTATAATTTATGATGGGGTTTGTGGTATTTCCATCTAGGGTTGTTCTTGAGGTGTCTTGGAAGGTCTAAGCAACAAATGGTACTAAAGGGGATGAATTTGCCATATGTACCCTATCTTCTCATCACTAGTTAATCTATGCATAAGCTTGAGGTTAGTTTTCTTAAATTTGGCTAGCACTTCTTCAAAAAATTTGGCCTTTATTTATAGGGTGTCATGAGGGCCTAGTTGGTGCTCATAGATTGGTTTAGGTAGATACTCACTCTTTAAATTATTTCTTACCACATTATTAGGGTCCCACTATGTGAGATCATCCAATTGAGACACAAACGAGTCTGTATGCTTAGACATGGTGTCCACTTGCTTCTAATCTTGTAAGATTATTCTTCCAATTGTCAATGAAAAGGGATGGAGGAGGCCCTTCCTATTATATTTACAGACCCCATTAACACCATGATGGAGTTGAGATGTGATTTCATATTCTACCAAATTTGGAGGAATATAGATAGTCAAATTATATGGCTAGGTCAAAATTCCCTTAATTATGATAACACTACAATCTAGGTAAAACTAGTTATCACCCATTAGCTCTACATACTTTTTGATCAAAGGGGGAATCCTAGGCATGGGTATCCCTATGATGGCTTCCACCAATGTAGGATAGGCATAGTCATAAATGAAATTCATGTGGTGTCTATACTTTAAGATGTGCATTTTTGAGTAATGGTGGAAAATTGTGGTTATGCCCTCAAGAGACCAATTTTTGATGTTGGGGACCTTGGTGGAACTATTAGGGCATCTAACAGATAAGACATCATGAAAAATTGATTTTTTGTCTTCTTATTGATGTTATTAAATTATTTCCTTAGGAAGACACTAATAATATCCCCTATTATAGGAATGCTCCATTTTTATACCATAAAGTAGACATAACATACCCAGCTCTTATTGACATATGTATTTATAGGGGATCCAAATATTCTATTTAATAGGGTCATGATTGACCTAATTCCCTCCCTAAACTAGACAATTGGGATTATTCCCTCAAATTCATGAAATGCATGTTTCCCTTAGAGCATCCATGGCCTAATGATGGTATCTAGGTCATTTTCATTGGTTCATCCTTTGATTGTGGGTAGGTTTACATGGGGACTTGGAAATCTATAATATCTCTTAAAGGTTAGTGGGGAAATGTAAGTAACTTTTTTAGAGCTTCCCTCATGGATAATCTAATCATTATCAATTATAAAATTAATAAAAATTAGAGAAAGGGCATCAATGCAATGAATTACCTCTGGTTTGGCAAAAACATGGTGAAGGCCGACCATTTGAATTGAGACTAGGTCATAGTATCTCCTATTAATTATGGCAATCCTTTGTTATTATTTGGTGATGGGTTTCATCTCCTCTATGATCCATAAGAGCTTGGACCAATTCTTATTACCATTATTCAGGGATGTAACATCCAACTCAATATCTTTGAAAACCTTTCCTTCATTGTCCATAGATAGGTACAACTCTATTTCATCTCTCAATTATTACCTTTGAGCTCTCATGGATTCTGCACTTTCAAATTATTCACAACTAGATTTAAAATGGTCTCTTTACTAACTCTTTTAAGCTCAAAACATAATTAAGCTTCTCTCAAATTTACTGCAATTAATTGGGTTCTCTTAGGGTCACTTTTATGCAAGGTTTAGTGATTTAAAGCTTTAATGGTGGTAGCCCATTTTGATTTTAGCTCATACATACTTCAGATTTGATTTAGACCTTTGCCTTTATACATTTGCATTCTTAGGCACACAAGATCTTGTCTTTTGTCATTTTTTGATTACATGGAACTTATGTGGCATCAATCTAGAACCTTTCATGACATTTTTCATAAATTCCTTTTGATGCACTAGTCATTGGCATTTAAAATTGCCTTTTTGTTTTGCACTATTGGATTAAGTTCTAAGGATCAACATGGGTCATTGATTGTGATTTGGGCCCTTCCTTGTAGTTGGTCCTTTTGAATATTGAGCTCCATGATCATGCCACTTAGCACCTTTACAATCCTTTTAAGCTCTAGTATCCTTATCAGTCACACTTCAAATGTACAATCACCACACATCAAGCCTATGGGCTCTCGAAGTTCCATTGAAAAGTCATCAGTTTCCTCACACTATTGGATCATCCTCTTATGATAAATCATGAGTTGTAGGATCTACAAAGATGCATGGACTTTAAGTTAGTGCATAAACATAAAAAAATTTAGGATAAAATGCTTTTACCTAAGTCTATTTCATATTAATAAACACAAATAGACTTAGGTTAACACATTTTATGCTAAGTTTTAAATCAAAGGACTTATGTGGGGGCTTAGGTTTAAACATTTTAGACTATGTTTCATTTTATGTTTCTTAAGCATGAAATTAAATTTAGGCTAAAGTGTTTAAACCTTATTTTTTTGAATTTATACAAAGGGGAGCATGTCTAAATATTTTAGGCTAAAGTCTACATTGTATTTAATAAACACAATGTAAATTTTAGGCTAAAATATATATTTCAGGCTCTTAGAACATATCCAAAGGGGTCAAAATGATATAAGGACAAAAGGCTAAATTTTGACATAGAGATTTATTGTATTAATAAAAATAATAAAAACCTTTGGTTAAAAGCATTTGGACAAAGTTTCATGTTGAAAATACCCTTTTAAAACAAGATTTAGTATGAGTCTCTATCCTAAGGTTCATGACATTCAAATAAATGCAATGGGGACCTTAAGATATTGACTTAGACTAAGTTCATTTTTTCATATATTTAGACTATGAGACTATTTCAACATTTTTAGTTCAAATATTTCAAGTGTTTAAACATCCTTTGAAGGTTTTATTTATCTCATTTATCTACAAAGTAATTTATAGGCCTTTTATCAACATTTTAGAGTTTATGTTAGTCCTGAATAAAATAATTCATTGGCTTATATTTGACGGTCTCTCAGACATCAAATACATCCTTGTGGATATCAAATTTAGGTTCATGAATTAATTAATTTTGATGGGATTAAATTTTATGATCATGTGGATGTTAAATATGTCATTACATGCATCAAATGATGGTTGCATAAATGTCAAATTTAAGCTTGTCAAATTCCTATGTCTCAATGCAAGAGTGCCATTTGGCACCTTCGTAGGGCATCTTGGGATATTGAACTCAATTTGATCTATTAGATAAATAATCATGATTAAGTGAGAACAATTCAATCATGATTTGGGAGTTTTCTCATGATTGGTCCCTTCTATTGTGTGGGCCCTTTTTATTTTAATATTTGAACACAAGTGTGTTGCATGGCAACTCCATGGAGCTCTTGGGATTTTGAATATTCAATGGTGTCTTTGATTCATCCAATCTTCAGTCTATGAGGAAGTGAGAACTATTGATCATGATAAAAGTGCTTGAACATGATTGGTTTGAAGGACTAAGTGCTCATCTTTGTCAGGATTCTTCACATCATCTAATCAAAAGGCTATGAGGAAGTGTGGATTGTTGGATCTTACAAGTTGTATGTTTTTTAAGTTAAGACCTAGACCTTTCTCATTCTATTGGATCATGCCCCATGATGAAGCGTAGGCCTTTGGATCTATAAATATGCAAGTAAATTAAGTTAGAACTTGGGACTAAATATAATAATAGGTTAATGTGTTTAGACTAAGGTCTTGTTCATGCTAATAAATATTATGGGGTTTTAGTATTAAAAATTTAGGCTAAGATGTTGACAAAGGGACCAAGCTAGCATAAAAATGGACTCAGTTAGAAATAAAAAAGGAATATAGGGGAAAGTAAAAGAGGACCAATCATACTTTTGAAGCTATGGTTTAGTCATGTTAAAAAACACGACCAAGCCTTAACATAAAAATTAGGTTTAAGTCCAAAACATATTTAAAATGTTCCCATCAAATGCTCTTGCCAAATTTGAATTTGAACTAAGGGTTTATGCTAGGGTTTTAGAACATGAATCTATCAGTTAGGGCTCTATGAAGCCTAGAACTTAAAGACATGAAGAGCAATAATTAGCCATAACTTAGTAACCAACTTTGACAGAGTGGATGATCCTCAAATTCTAATCATATTCAAAACAAGCCATACTTGCATGGTTAAGCTTCAAAATATCTTAAGGGTCCCAATTTTTAAAAAATGGGGGTATGTTGACCTCAAAAAATGATGACTTCTTGAGGAAACATAGCAATATATTATAACCTAGAGACTTTGATTCAAATAGATAACTAAGTCATCCACTCCATTTGATCAGTGCCATTATCTAGATTAGTTTATGGTTGAAATAAACCTTAAACTTGTAGAATTAGGATCAAACATTAAGACATAGCCAAGTTGTGTGTGTGTTTTAATTCCACATACTATTTGCCATGGGATTTAGGAGATAACTTCCAAGTTTCATGTCTTTAATCATTAACACTGGCTTGGAACAACCTTAGATTTTCATTAGTAATCATGCTTCTAGTTCAAGGAAGGCTTTCACATTGCTCTATTTCCAGCCAAGCATCCATAGCCCCAATGAGATGCCTTTGGCTCCATTCATGGCCTTGATCCATTTCTAGCTAGGCATCCATAGCCCTGGTGGAGATTACCAAAATCATTTATGCCTGAAAATCTTTTAATTTTGCATTGCATTCTTAATTTTTTTATATTTTTAGAACTTTCATGCTTTCATTAAGGTTGGAAACCATGGTAGCTAGGTTTAAAGATTTGGTCAAGTGTTTGATCCTCATAAAATCATCTATGGTTGTAATCAATATCTCGGTTAAGGATGTTTATTAAGTGCAAGCATAAGTGTGTATCAATAGATTAAGCTTTCAATCTAAGAGTGGAAATCTTCTTAAACCCTAATTTAGGTCAAGACAATGTTGAAGTTCTCATGGAAAAAAAATAACTGATCCATCAGTCTTTACCAATTTCGTTAAATTACAACATTAGGCTTGTATTTTAGATCCATGGCCAGCATATATATTAGGTTCATTCCCACACTCTTTATTTTTTGGATTTTTGAGCTCAAGGTTGTCTGAAAGGACTTATTATGATCAAGGAACCAAGCAAAAACAAATAATCACACAACAACAAAGTAAGAAACAAAAAGGAAAGAAAATAAACATATACATGCTCATATACAAACAAGGGATAGGAAGTAAGAACTGAAAATAAATTAACTAGCCTACCTACACTAAGTCTAACCATCTTAAATTTTACTCCATAAGACCTCAAGAGGAGCATCAAATATGTAATACTTGAGGTACTACCGATTTGTGGGTAATGTGAACTCTACTCCTTATATATCTTAGAGCTTTAAGGCTTTATTCCCAATGTGTTTGCAATATGATATGGGCCAATCCAAAAAGATGTGAATTTTCCATTCTTTCCCTTAGCCTCAGATGCTTTGTCCCAAAGAAGAACCAGATCCCCTTTTTTAAACATGTTAATCTTTGATCTTTTATAAAACCATCTCTTCATTATGGTTTGATGTCTGCTAAAATTAGAAAAGGCTTTCTCCCTTGCATCTTCCATCTGAATGATATCTAGAAATCTTGAATTTACAATATCTTGGCCCTCTTCCATATATTATTGCATGAATTTGTATGTGAGAAAGTTTAGAGTGATGGGGAAGATTTGTTCTTAGCCATACACCAAAAGAATAGGTGATGCCTTCAAGGATTTCTTGATCCTTATCCTATCAACCCATATTGCATATTTAAGAAGCTTGTGCCAATTCTTGGGCTTATCTATAGTATAAATATTGATTTCCTTCATTAGGTTCTTATTATTAGATTTAGAGAATCCATTTCCTTGGGGATAATGATTAGATGAAAACTTTAAACAAATGCCATTATCATATACCCATTTAGTCATATCTATGGATGTAAATATAGAACCATTGCCACACACTAGAGATATTGGAGTTTTAAATCTAGGACATGTGCTCTCTTTTAAGAAATTGATCACTTCCTTCATCCTACATTATTTGGTAGCTACAGCTTCAGTCCACCTTGTGCAATAATTTTTTGTAGTTAGGATGAATTTATGACCTTCAAATGAATTAGGGTTAATCACCCCCACAAAGTCTAACCCCCATTGATAAAATGATTTATCAACTATAATTGGTTACAAAGGAATTGTTGCCTTAGGATCCTTGGTGCTAAAAATATGGCAAGAGTGGCATTCCCTCATGTACTTGTGAGCATCCTTGAAGATAGCTGGCCAATAGTAGCCATCTTGAAGAATTTTATGGGCTATAGTTTTCCCTGATGGGTTTCCATTGCCAAACTTTTCATATAATGTGCTCATGATTTGGGAAAATTCCTCTCTTAAAAAACACCTCAAGTCGACCCATTCAAAGTTCTTTCTATATAAAACCCCATTTTTGAGTAGATAATGGGTTGTGTTGAGCCTTAGAGACCTCTTTTGCTCGCTTGTTGTCTTATAGGATAGGTACCATTGATTATTAAATGAATGATGGAATCATACCAATCACTAGATTGAAAGTTCTATTGATTCACTTGCATGATACTTAGCTTAGGGTTAGTATTAGCAATCATTTGGATCAAACCTTGACAACTTACCAATTTTTCCATTTTCATTTATATGCCATATTCCTACAAAATTGACATCCACTTACCTTTATGTTATCCCAGATCATTCTATCTTATTATAAATTTGGTGGCAAGATCAGGTAGAATAACATGCACTTTATTCCTGAGGATATAGTTCTTGAATTTCTTCACTACTTTAACTAATGTGTATTCTTATTTATCAATCAATGAATAGTTTAATTCAACATTTTTGAAGTTAGTAATCATAAAAGCTATTGGATGATCACATCCATCAAATTTTTAAGTTAAAACTATAGCCATAGTATGGTCAAATGCAAAAGATTACAGGTAAAAATCCTTTGAAAAGTTAGGACTTATTAGGACTAGATCTTGGCTAATTGCTTCCTTGATATCGTTTAATGCCTTCCTAGATTCTTCATTCTATTTGACCTTGACATCCTTATTTAGCATGTCATTTAATGGCTTGACAATCTCTACAAAGCTATAAATGAACTTTTTTACAAAATTTATCTTACCAAAGAATGACTTTAGATCTTTTTTTACTATTTGGAGGCTCTATTCTAGATATGTTCTCTGCTGTTTTAGTATCTATAGAGATCCCATATTTACTTATGACATGACCCAAACATTTGCCTTCAACAACACAAAAGATACTTTTCTTGGAATTTAAGTATATATAATACCTTTTGCATCTCTCACAAATTTATTGTAAGTGCATAAAGTGATCTTCTCTATTTTTATAAAAAAACTATTAGATCATCCATATATCTAATAATACACTTACCAATTAGGCCCTAAAAGGCATGGTCTATGGCCCTTTGAAAATTATATGCTACATTTATTAGCCTAAAGGGCAATATATTATAAGAAAAGGTTCCCCACTTGGTTGTAAATGTTATTTTTATCCTATCTTCCCTATCAACCAATACCTAGTTGTAACCTAAAAATCCATCAAGGAAAGACATCATAGCTAAACCTAAAATAACTTGAATCACTTGGTCAAGAGAAGGAAGAGGATAATTATCCTTTTTATATGCTTTATTTAGATTTCTAAAGTCAATGCATAGCCTAATCTCACCATTATTCTTCTTGACTACTACCAAATTATCCACCCTAGTAGAATGCCTGATGAGAAACACAATTCTAACATTTATCAAAATTTTAACCTCTTTAAAGATCATTGGTTCTAGGATAGGGTTCATAGGCCTCTGCTTTTGACTGAAGGGCTTGAAAATTTATTTAAGGGGTATAGTATGGGTGATGGCCCTTAGATCAAATATATTTAGGTCATTATAATACTAGGCTATGCCATCCTTATACTTGGTTAACAATTGTTTGGCCTTCTTATTCTTAATATTAACACAAGCCTTTCCCATATTCACTAGATAGGGTTGATCTTAGTGGCTAAAATACATTACATTGTAGCTTTCCCATTTACCTTAGGAATCTTAGAAACCTCAGCTAGTTTTTCCTAGTCAAATAGCCTCTCTAAGGCAATCATGCCTTTGGGAATTTTATTTTCATTCAACTAAATGACTTTACCATCAAATTTGTCTTCCCTAAGTATATTTTCATCAATTTCATCAATGATCTAAGCCTTAAATTCTCTATAATTAGTTATGAAATATAATATGTTTTGATCATCACTAAAGACCTAAAAATGATTAACATTATTAGGCACTGAAGGATAAGGTATTAGCTTAATACCAAAGTTAGGGGAGTCTTGGTTGGGCATGAGATTGGTTTCATCAAATGAACTCATCAATAGCTTGGTTCTCTTCTCTTGGGATGGAGACAATGCTAAAATCATCAAAAGACTCAATAAGATCCCAAAACCTAAACTTATACCTCTTGAGGTATAAGATTTTGCATTGATATTTGCTTCTTACTTGGTTGACTACTAGTTTAGAGTCACCATAGTCTAGTAGCTCTTTGAATTTATTATTAATATAAAATTAAAAACCTAGGATAAGGTATTCATATTCATAAATATTGTTAGTCCAATGGAATTGGAGCCTCTAAAAAGCATGGTATTCCTTACCACTAGGATTAGTTAGGATAACACCAACTCTAGATCTAGCTTTACATGTAACACCATCAAAGTGCAATTTCCATAGTCTAGGAACAAAATGAGTACTTTTATGATCACATACCTTGGCAACCTCTAGGGTGAAAACCCCTAAGTCTGAGTCAATTATGTTTATGCTTTCATTCATAGCCTTATACTTAGTGATCATGTGATTCATCCTTATCTCTCTCTCTCAACCTTGATTTGATTTTTCACTCCCTTCCAAGATAGCCATAAATGTGAGTGATTAGTGGACATGTAGCAATTTAAAGCCTTGATCCATTCCCTGGTTAACAATATCTCATAAACATCAAGAATATCGATAACTTAAATATTAATAAACTATTTTACTCTAGGCTTAGAAGCTAATTTCATATGTACATGTAAAAGTTCCCCAATTACTTTGACTCTAGATTTGTCTAAGTTAAAACTCTATCAGACTTAATAGGATTCAAGCTAAGCTATTTGTAAATACTTGTTGGCATGATATTGGTTGATGCACTAGAATCTAATAAAAAATTGTGTAAATTCTTACCAAACATCCTAACTGTGAGTAGGAAAGGAGACTCTACCTTAGCTTTATACATAGTCACATTAGCATGGTCAACCTGGGGTGATTTATTGGACTTATTTGAAAATGATTCCATCAAGAGGTCACTTTATTCTATAATCTAATTTAGTTCTTGCAAGGTGATGTTAGCCTTTCTTTTCTTCATATCTTCATAAAAAACATCATAGGATTAGAGAACCAATCAAGGTTGTCTAGATGGTCAAGGTTGCAATCAACCCCATTAGGCAACATTAGGCCTAATGCCCAATTGGGGATTCTACTATCACTTCCCACATTAATAAAGCTTTATATTGGATGGAAAAATGTTTTTGGGATGGAATTATATATGGTAAATCATTTTAAGTATAGAGAAAACATCAAAGAAGCATTTTTAGCTAAAAAAACCACTCAAACCTATAAAAACAAGGGAAACAAGCTCGATAGGACATCTTTTGAAGCTCATATCTCTCATAAGGATCTACATGGGAGATAGAGGAGTTGAGGGGGGGTTATTAGGGGTATTTAAGACCAAATTTGTGGAATTATTTAGCAACTTGGACGTTGGATCTTTAAGAACTAACCTTAAAACCAAAAATAGGCCTAAAACCCTACTAAATCCTTACTAAGGACTAATCTTGGAAAATGGAGTTGGATAGCTGCCAAAATGAATTAGTTTGTCTATAATGATGTTTGGATGATTTATATAACTCCCCAAGGATACTTCACACCATGATGGTTTGTATGTAATTGTATGGATAGGATCAGAAGCAGGCTTTTTCTCATTATTTTGTGTGTTGTGCAGGCTATAGGAGGAGTTAGGATATGAAACAAAGTTTGGGTGGAAGCTTAAGACTTAAGATAACTACACATATTAATTTAATTACCTGAAGCAATTTATAATTTCCACAACTAGGTAATTCAATTCAGATGGTCAAATCTAGCATATTGGACAAGCTAGAGAAAAGGGAGGAAATCTTCAAGTAAAGATCTCACTTATATGGGTTCCCAAGACTTGGTCATTTCATTGATTTACCCTAGACAAATGTGATGGAGACACATGGTATGATCTTGTTAATTTTGATGTTGCATGGTCCTTTAGATGATATTTATGGATTATATAGCACCCTAGTCTTGTACACTTAGAGAAATTAGACCTTGGTTATTCCTCTTAGTTCAAGACTTGTACCACTTTTGAAAGTCTCACATCTACTCTATCTTGTGTCCTTTGGAATATCTCTTAGTCTAACCAATTTTATATTGATGACCCATGCCTTCTATCTTGCTTAGAATGATTAAAATGTACTTATCTTCCACCTCTACAAATTTTGAGCATATACCTAGTTTCTTGCTCCCTAGACACTAATGTTCAGGATAGATTCCTACGTCGATGCTAATGTCTTGACCCAATGAAAGTGTCCAGTACCTTGAATTTATCCAATTTTCAAATGTAATATATCCTAATGGTTGACCTAAGTGTTTTAATGTGAGTTACTTTTCCAAAGGGATTGGTATAAATATCTCTTTGGGTGGCTCTAGGTTATTTATTGAAGAAGTATTAGGATGAGTTCCAAATTTATTTGGAGGTGTTGAGGTAGTAAAGGGATACCTCTACTCTTTATTCCTCAAGGGATAAGTCTTCTTCAAGAATTTTTGGAAGGCCTAGATCTCGTCAAGGATCGCATTAGGTTCATTCTCTTCTTGAAAGGGGAAATCAAAGGTCCCCACCATAAAGGCTTGATTAAATTATTAAGATATATAAGTAGCTACACAAATATCCTTGTTAGGGACTACTTAGAATATACCCAACTCCACTTGGAAAGCTTAAAAAGCTTTAGAAAACTCTATACAATCAATCTCACCATGCTTGGTTGTGCAATGCACTCTGCAAAAATTAGGTAAAGCAATGTTAGTAAGATTAATGTCCATAGTATTATTGATATAAGATGGCTCATTAGCCTTTTTATTATGGAAAATATCATTCTAAAACCTATTGTTTGGCCTATTAAACCTTTGAAATTAGAAATTCCTACCAGAGTTTTTTCCAATATTGCCTACTTATTTTGACACCTGAAGGAAATCAATGCTTAATTTTTGGACCATTTTTAAGATAGACTCATTTTAATTCATAGGGGTTTAAATATTATGTACCTATTTATTTTTAATACCAATAGTTGGTACTAAATCTCTTTGATCATTTGCATTGAAGCTATTAGTAGCATGACTTAAGGCAAATTGATTTAGATTTGGGAATTGGTTCAACGCTGGGATATTTTGGTTGTTATTGGGGAAGATGTTTATAATGGGCATATGTTGATATTTAGGATTGAGTGGGCCATTTATCCCTAGGGATGCATTTGATCATTTATGGTCACTAATTTATAATAATCCCTGGCTAATGAAGTTATAGTCAGAATAGATCTTTTTAAAAATACATAGGTCATGGGATCCAATGCATATTTATAGATCTCTAGAACTAAAACATCATCAAGTTTATAATTTTCTATGGTCCTAATATACATTTTATATAATATAACATTAAAGGAGCTTATGGGCTTGCTTGCATCCCTTCTAATGGTGGTTAACTAGTCGTAAATGACCAATGGACTAATAATCTTACCAAACTATTTTATGAAAACATTAGTAAACCCATCCCAACTCCTAATATAATTACTAGGTAGATTAAACAACCATTCATAAGCATCATATTTAAAATTAAATGGAAATAGCGTACATGATACATCTTCATTCATAACATTTAGCAACCTTAAAGTAGCTTCAAAAGACTTGATATGCTCTTCAACAGTCACTATACTAGTTGGACTAAATGTATTCAAATAATTTTTAGGGTTACATGGGAGATCATATACCACACCTAGTACATTGACTGAAGAGTCTCCTAACCAAGCCATACCTAGATGAAGTTTGAAGGAAAATGTACCTTGAGGAGGTGAAGTTTGCAAAGATTTGGATCTCTTATGTCTACCTTTATCACACTTGGCTCTTTTGTGAACCTCAATTTTAAGCAAAGGTTTCCTTGTCTCTGAGTTTGATCTAGTTTGAATCCTTGGAAATTTTAGCTTGAAGATTAATTATCCTATTTGAAATAAAATGTATCAAGTTAACATTTATAAAGACCAATGATTAAACCTACACATTAAGTTCATTTTTTAAAGACTGTGTAAAGAATAATAAAGGACAAATCTTTGACTAAACTAGCTCAAATATGTGTCCAATTATACAAATATGATCTATCTTTATAAGTCTACACCCAAATAAACTCATATCTATGAAATATATGCCAATATTTAATCAAAATAAGCCATCCTAACCTTATATACTATGGATTCCCAAATCTTAAGCCAAATTTACCAAAAAACAAGCATCAAACCTCAAATAACTATGATCTTTGTCTAAGGAAGCACAAAGATAGGTCAAAGACCAAAAATATCAATGATATTTACATTTATAAACAAAGGATTACTCAAAAGAGCAAAGATAGCATCAATCTTAGATCAAAACATACTAAGATCAATAAATATTCAACTAATTCACAGAGATTTCCCTCCTAGTGTTAGAAAAATGCTCTCCTATTGATGCCTCTAAATGTATCACAGGGGTTCTTAGTGTTCAAATAACACTTCTCATTTTATAATTCTAGGAATTTAGAGCATGAGTAGCAGGTTGTGGCAACTTAATGTTACATGTGGTGAAATAGTGGCATAACAATGTTTATATGTTCCAAAAAAATTATAAAAATTAATGGTTGGGAGCCATCATGGTCCAATTCTTTATAAATTGTAAGTATCTTTGATAATTCTAGTGAATTATGATCAAAACTTAAACTACATATTAATCTAAATGGATATTTATAATGAAATCTAGGCTACAATGATCTAGTTAAAAATAAGCAAAAAGGAAGGGTAAGGCAAAAAGAAAACAAGTGATTGTTGATCCTTGACTCAAATATCATGACAAATTTTAAATTACAACTGAACCTACATTTACCAATATATGATGTAAAATAGAAAAGGATCATATCTCACCACATACCAGGGAAATTTCTAAGGATAATATGGAATTATACAATTAAGAACTAAATTTCACTTTAAAGAATTACTACTAAACTCAAATAGCATAAGCACATCTGAATACAGAACAAATAAAATGAAGAAAATTCAAGATCCTTCAATTGATATAGCACAATCAAAAAATTAGCAACCCTGTATCACAAATGCAAAATTTAGAATTAAAAGAAACTATTCAAATTTCAGCTTAGAACCAACAATTGAGAGAAAGATATATTACAAATTGACATTTCAAATTTGGACAATCTTTATAGAATTCCTTGACTACATTAATTACTCCAAGTATATAATTTTTTCTTAAAAATATCTCTCTTTACAAAATGTTAATACATGCCTTTTATATATAGATCAAGAAATATATCGATTAGTTATAAGATAAAACATGTACAAAAGATAGGCAACATGTATTGATGGGTCAAAATTCCCTTAATTCTAATAATAGTGCAATTTGGGTAAAACTAGACATCTCCCATCAGCTCTACATACTTATTGATCAAAGGGGGAATCCTGGGCATTAGAATCCCTATGATGGCTTCCATCAACATAGGATATACATAGTCATAAATTAATTGCATGTGGTGTATATACTTGAAGATGTGTAGTTTTGAGTAATGGTGGGAAATTGTGGTTATGCACTCAGGAGACCAATTTTTGATGTTGGGTACCTTGGTGGAAGCTATCAAGGCATTTAGTAGATAAGACATCATGAAGAATTTCTTGCTTGTCTTCTTTTTGATGGTAGTAAATTATTTCCCTAGGAAGACACTAATCATATCCCCTATTAGAGGAATGAACTCTTTCTCTACCATAAATCATACATAATATACCCAATAATTATTGACATATGTAGTTATAGGGGCTCCAAATATTCTTTTTAATAGGGTCATGATTACCCTAATTCCCTCCCTAAACTAGACAATTGGGATTCTTCCCTCAAAGTCATAGAAAACATGGTTCCCTTTAACAACCATGGCTTGAGGATGCTATCTAGGTCATTCTCATTGGTCCATCCTTTAATTATGGGTAGGTCCACATGGGGTTTTTGCAATTTATAAAATATCTCAAAGGCTAATAGGGAAATGTAAGTAACTTTCCTAGAGCTTCCCTCATGGATAATCCAATCATTATCAATTCTAAAATCAATAAAAATTGGAGCAAGGACATTAATGTAATGAAGTACCTCTAGTCTAGTCATATCATGGTGAAGGCTAATCATTTGAACTACAACTAGGTCATAGTATCTCCTATTAATTGTGGAAATCCTTTATTCTTACTTGGTGATGGTTTTCATCTCCTCTATGGTTTAGAAGAGCTCAGACCAATTCTTATTTCCATTGTTCAGGGTTGTGACATCCAACTTAGTATCTTTGAAAACCCTTGCTTCATTATCCATAGATAGGTACAAATCTATATCATCTCTCAATTTCTACCTCTGAGCTACCATGGATTTTGCACTTGCAAATTATTCACAACTAGATTGTAAATGTTCTCTATGCTAACTATTTTGTGCTCAAAACATAATTAATCTTCTATCAAATTTACTAAAATCATCTGGGTTTGGTTAGGGTCATCTTTATGCAAGGTTTAGGGCTTCAAAGCTTTAATAGTGGTAACTCATTTGGATTTTGGCACATACATGCTTTAGATTTGATTTAGACCTTTGCCTTTATACATTTGCATTCTTAGGCACATAAGATCTTCTCTTTTTTCATTTTCTACTTATGTGGCCCTTATGTAGCTTCAATCTAAAACCTTTCATGGCATTTTTCATAAATATCTTTTGAAGCACTAACCATTATCATTTTAAAATGCCTTTTTATTTTGCACCATTGGATCAAGATTAAAAGGATCAATGCAGGTCATTGATTGTGATCCAAGCCCTTCTTTGTAGTTGATACTTTTGAAGATTTAGCCCCATGGTCATGCCACTTGGCACCTCAGTGGGCCTTCTGAGCTCTGGTATTCTTGTCCATTACACTTCAAATACATGTTCACCATACATCAAGCCCATAAGCTCTTGAAGTGTTGCTGAAAATTCATTGGCATCCTCACACGATTAGATCATCCTCCCATAATGAAACACAAGCCATAAGATCTACAAAGGTGCATGAAATTTAAGTCAATGCATAAAAATAAAAAGAACTTAGGCTAAATTACTTTTACCTAATTTTATTTCATATTAATGCGCATAAATATACTTAGGTTAAAACATTTTATATGAAGTTTTAAATCAAAGGACTTAGGCAAGGGATTAGGTTTAAACATTTTAGGCTATGTTTTGTTTTGTGTTTATTAAACATGAAATGAAATTAAGCTAAAGTGTTTAAACCTAATTTTTCTAGATTTATACAAAGGGGGCCATGTCTAAATATTTTATTCCAAAGTCTATGTTGTGTTTAATAAGCACAACACATACTTTGGGCTAAAATATTTATGTTAAGCTCTTAGAACATGTCCAAAGGGGTCAAAATGATATAAGGAAAAAATGCTAAATTTTGATATAGAGATTTATTGCATTAATAAACACAATAGAAACCTTTGGTTAAATGCATTTGGTCCAAGTTTCATGTTGTAAAGACCCTTTTAAAATAAGATTTAGTATGAGTCTCTAGCCAAAGGTTCACAACATTCAGACAAATACAATGGGGACATTAAGATATAGACTTAGACTAAGTTCATTTTTGCATATATTTAGATTATGAGACTATTTCAACATTTGTAGTTCAAAGATTTCAAGCATTTGAAAATCCTTTGAAGGTTTCCATTCATCTAAAAAGCAATTTATAGGCCTTTTAACAACATTTTGGAGTCTTATCTTAGTATTGAATAAAATAATTCATTATCTTAAATTTGATGGTCTCACAAACATCAAGTACATCCTTGTGGATGTTAAATGATGGTCATGCAAAATTAAAATTTAGGTTTGTGAAGTTCTTGGTTTTGATGATCTTAAAGTTGATGGTCTTGCAGATGTCAAATACATCCTCACGGGTGTCAAATGATGGTTACGTAAACATCAAATTTAAGATCATCAAATTCTTTTGTCTCAATATGAGAGTGTCACTTGGCACCTCCATGGGGCCTCCCAGGATCTTGAACTCAATTCTCTCTATTAGATCAAGAATCATAATGAAGCGAGAGCTATTTGATCATGATCTAGGAACTTGCTCCTAATTGGTCCCTTCTACCATTTGGGCCCCTTTACTTTTAATATTTGAACGTGGGAGTGTCACATGGTAGCTCTGTGAAGCTCTTGGACTTTTGAATTTTTAATGATGTCTTTGTTCCATCCAATATTTGGTCCATGATGAAGTTAGAACCATTGATCATGATCTGAGTACTCAAATGTGATTGGTCAGAAGGACTAAGTGCTTAGCTTTATCGATATTTCTTCATGTCATCTGATCAAAAGGCCCTGAGGAAGCACAAATCACTGGATCTTATGAGTTGAATGTTTTTTAAGTTAAGAATCAGGCCTTTCTCATTCTATTAGATCATGCCCCATGATGAAGTATATGCCATTGTATCTACAAAGATGTAAGGAAATTAAATTAGAACTCGGGATTAAATGTGAACTTAGGCTTAAGTATTTAGACTAAGGTCCTATTTGTGCTAATAAATATGATGGGGCCTTAGTATTAAAACTTTAGGATAATATGTTGACAAAGGGACCAAGATAACATAAAAATAGACTCTGTTAGAAGTAAAAAAGGAACAAAGGGCAAAATAAAAGTGGACCAAGCATAATTTTTAATCTGTGGTTTGGTCATGTTGAAAAACATGACCCTGCCTTAACATAAAAATTAGGCTTAAGTCCAAAACATATTTAAATTTTTCCCACCAAATGCTCTTTCTAAATTTGAATTTGAATTAAGGGTTTATGTTAGGGTTTTTAGAACATGAATCTATCAGCTAGGGCTCCATGAAACCTGTAACTTAAAGACATGAAGACCAATCATTAGCAATGTTAGGGAAGCTTAAAATAAAACATAACTCAGTAACCAAATTTGATAGAGTGAATGATCCTCGATTCTAATCATATTCAAAATAAGCCATACTTGTAGGGGTAAGTTTTAAAATATCTCAAGGGTCCCAATTTTAAAAAAATGGGGGTATGTTGACCTTAACATGTCCTTATAAACATTAGATCTTACGTGAAATTATAAGATAGTTATATTAACATTAGTGTTATCAAGTTTATTTATGATATAATAATCTTTACTGGCATACACACTAAATATAGGATCTTGAGGAAGGTTAGGAGTGGAATTTTGATTAACCCAAACTTGAGATTAAAAGGAAGTAGGAAAGGATGGAATAATTGTGTGCCCTAACCCTCTAGGTTATTAGACCATCTACCTCATATTTCACCCACCCATAATGTACTACAAAAAATATATTATTAAGAGAAACTAAAATATTCTTTTTTAACTACAATGGTATCATCACATAAAAAAATCACTACCACACACAACACTATCATGTTTAAAATGACATTATAATATTATATGATATATGTGAGGAAATAAACATTTACATAAAAACCATATCATCTTATTTAATAATATAAAAAATATAGAAACTATCAATATAAATACTATCATATAAGCGCATGCCATATGTGAATCACATCTACCTATGAGGAATGCTAAGAATCATAAAATATACATAATTGAAAAAATGAAGAAGAACCAAGGCTTATAAAAGCTGGAATGACCAAATCAAGGATAATCCTAATAATAAGGCAAATTAAGGAAAATGTAAATAAAAATTCTAGAGAAATTAGATATAAGTTATTAACATTAAAATTAATTCAAAGAGGGAAAAATAAAAATAAACCCTAGGTTGGATGGTTGAAAGGATTGGGTTCACTAAAAAATTTGGATAAAATAGTGTAGAAGGGATATTACACTATGTAAAAGTACACTAATCCATAAAAAAATTATAGGTAAGATATGAAATAAAATAGTAAAATAATAAATAAAGGTCTCCATTAGTGGATAAGGGGGGTTTATAATAGAATTATATAGATCTATTGATAATTTACAAAGAGGTTTAGTGGTACATACCTAATTTATAACTCACATGTATCCTAACAAAGGCTAAAATTGATAAGAAGGTATAAAAACAATGTATAAGACAATCTAAAAATATTTATATGTTCTATATACACCCTAAATTGGTCAAGAAACCACACACATCATGTCTTTTCATAGTCCTTTCAAAAGAGACTCTGATTGGAGAATATGAGTCTTATTCATATCTAGCCATGTCTTTTTGTCTAATTTGCCTTGGTCTTGTTTCATACCCTAGACACCTTTTTCACCATTCCCAGTCATTCATATTCTTCTAGAATTAACCCTTACTAACCCAAGTTACTATTTCCATGTTGATTACATCCCCCTAGGTGCCAAACCCTCCAGACAATAGTGTCTAAATAGGACTACAACACTAAAACCCAAGGTGTCCAATTTTTGGTGTTGTTGTCCAAGTGTAAATTTGGTTTTAATTGTCAGTTTCTCTCACTTCATGAGTCCTAACCCTTTTTTTAGATTTATCCTTAAGTCTTCTAATGTCAGCCAAATGTGAATAAAATCTTCCAAATTTTTTTTAAAAAAGAGTCTCCTATATAAAGGACTTCACAAGGCATTTTATATCTAGCACTTACTACTTTGGCACATTAGACATAATAAAAATCAGTCAGTAGTATAACTCAACATTCTACATCACACATACACTTTCATACTTGATCAAGGAAGGGCCTATGTGAAATTTATTCTTTCATCTATCATACACATTGATTATGCATGTTCCCTAAGGGAGAACTACACCCGATCTGAGACCCTAGCTTGAGGGTTAATGTAGGCAACAATCAGAACAACATGAGTTTTTGATTGTGTGATCTTTCTTCCCCTAACCTAATTTTCCCCCTTTTGATTTTTATGTATTAATTTTTTTCATATGTGTAGATGGATATAGGTATTGAAGACTAAAATAGACCTATAACAAGCTCTGTAAAATTTTAGGCCTCAATATTTCATAGACAAGGTCACACAGACTTAGCAAACAAAACCTAAAAATCTTAGATCTTCAAGACTTTAGTGTCAGGGTAGGACTACAGTGCTATAAACTAGGGTGCCCTATTTTTTATGCTCATATACTTTCATATAATTAAAAATATATTTAGGTTCTAGATAGTGTCACAATCCTATGTACAAGTTTTTAGACTCTAAATCATCTAAATCATCCTATTTTTATAGATAAGTACTTTTCTCCTTTCATGAAATCTAATTTGATAAAATTGATGTAAATATATATTATACTACATTTTATTGTAATTTTACCCAACTGTAGACACCAATATTGTGTCTACTCCTTAGTCAACTCCCCCTTGGTCCCCTTGGTCCACTTCTAAACATTTCTAACCCACACACTTATTAATTTAAAATAAATTACCTATTTTAAATTAATAACACCACCCTTGACACATCACCCATGACACCTCACCTAGGATTCCTTGCCCTTGGATACCCTCATTTATCACCCTATGACTAATCATTCCAACCCTCCCACTAACCTCTCGTGCCTATTTAATCCACCTTTGGACCGTTTTCCAATGGCAACTGAACTCGGCAGATGGAGGAATGGGTAAAAGGCTAAAAATATCCTTTTTACCCATCTTCTAGCCACCGACATTGGTTACCCATCGGCCGACGCCAGCGGGATCACCAAAATTGGTTGCTTAAAACCAACTTCCAGGCCAAACAGAAAACTAATCACAGACCTGAATGCGAATTCTCTTGCACCTAGAATTCGACCTCTCTCTCTCTCTCCCTCCTAGATGCATGCCAAGCATCACAGGCTAGAGGAAATCTGCATCAATCACTCCACCCCTGATTAAAACATTGCAAGAAGTCTTCTACATCAGGTGCATTGGCAACAAGTCTTCTACACTCCTTCAGCAAGCAAGAGCTAAGTATTCTTCTTTTATTTCATTCCAGTAACTTAGAATGTATTTGTTATCAGTCTCTATTTGCTACTTCTAAGTATTATAGACCAGACCAAACCTGACTTTCTTCTTGGAGAGGCTAAGAGGCCTTCCTCCTACCCTTACCCCTTTTTTGACAATCTATCCCCCTACCTTGTCCTTCCTAAGACTCTGTCCACTATCTCGCATCCCTGTACAACTCTTTTAAATCTCACAAACCACTCTATCAACCAAAGACACAACTTGAGACCCATCCAAGGACCATTTCCCCTACTGATGTTGGAAGAATAACTAATGTCAGCATACTGACCAACCGATGATGGTAGACTAACCAGTATCGGCAACCTTGACCAACCGATGATGGTAGACTAACCGGTGTCAGTGACTATGGAAGACTGGTTGTAAGATTCAGGTACGCATTATCTATTTCTCTTTCTTTAAGTCTTTCATAATTTATTTCCATTATGACATTCTTTTTTATCAGCTAGTGGACTGTCATCCCTCAAGGAAGTCTTTGCACTTCTGGGACCGAGCTTTGCTTGGCAGTCCACCTTATACTTATCTAACATTTTCCTTGTTTTAGTCTCTTTCTCTCTATAGGTGTCATCCTCCATAGCCAAAGAGGAGCTCCTTCAATTGTCTAGATAACGGTGCACAAACTTCATTCGGGTACATACAAACCCCTGACCATTTAATCTTAGTTTCTTATTTCTTTTGAATGTGAAAAGCGAAAAAGTAGTTAGAAACATTTCTGGCACGCCCGGTGGGACCCTGGAATTTTTCTTGGGTTCATTTCTTCTAAAGGCAAACATTCATATAGGTGCATTAGGTCTCTTCTTGCATCCTTTTCTTTTATCTCTTTATTTTGAAACGAAACCATAAGCACAAGTTAAAAAGAACCACTTTCTTTTTCTTCTTGTCACCTTTCCTCTTGCATCTTAAAGTAGTGAAATTCATACTCTTAACCTTTTCTCAACTTTTTTGCATCCAAACAAAACATTTCAATTTGGGCTTAAAATCTATTGCATCTCATTTCTGCTTGAATGCATATTTAGCCTTCTCATCTAGTAATTAAAACCACATTATGAATAAAGCATAGTGCACTTATGTTACACATCTAAACCACTTTCACAACTAAACATCTAAACATACCTGAGACAAGGCCCGACTAGGATTTCATCACCTAGCGGATACCTTACCCTTCCTGGTAATCCTACTTGGAATTCACTACTAAGGGGAGAACCCACTATGTTCTCTAACAGAGTATAAACTCTAGGGGAAGTATATACTAGCTAAGCGACCCAGCTTATCTCTGGGATCATGAAGTGAGGGGAGCAAGCTCCTAGCTTCAGGCCATGTACGAAACCTAATACAGATTTTGAGCACCAAAACTAACTCGAAACCAACTTTAGATTGCCTCTTTTAGGACCCATTCTAAAATCCCAACTTCCCAAACACACTCTTCTAAGGCATAAGCCAACAAGACTCTAAAACTTATTCTTAGGAATTTAACATTTAGAGGTTGCTTGTCTTCATCTATTTTTCTATCTCTATCTGGTTTTTTGAGCTGGTGAGGTCACATTCTGAGCTCCAAGAACAACTCAAACTTTCTAAAAACTTTTAGTTTTTTGAGTTTTTGGAAATACACAGTAATCGACAGCGGTTTTTCCACCAACGTCGATAACTATCTTCATCGACATCGATTATCTGACTGACATCAGTTTTTCCACCGATGTCGATCACTGTCAAAAAATTTCTTCTCAAAACAACAAGGCAAAAACCTGACCTTTTTGCTATTAAAAACACCAATTTTGGTTTTTTGAGGCTGAAACATATAGTTTTAGAACTAGAATCTTTCTTGCCTTGGATGGTTTTGACACAGTCAAACCAAAACTCTTGTTGACCACGCAAGGCAACAACCGCTCCTGCCTTTGCCTTCTATATCAAATCCTCTAATGGAGTATCATTCAGACATTGAGCGTACTCCAACCCCAACTCAACCCCATATTATTCCCGAAGGGGACCAAGACTTTGAAAGATTCCTTGACCTCAATTTCAAGGCTCTTCAGCACTATCTCACAAGAAGTCAAATGTGAGACTCTTCAAGCAACCCAATTTATGGGATGCCAAATTCCTTAGTTGACATGAAAATAATATCAACAACCTCCATAACTCAACCAATAGACACCTAGGCCATTGCCTCAACTAACAACCCGACCATGACCAATCTTCAAAGTGTGGCCTCTCTTTTTATTTCTGGACCTACCTCCATTGGGGTTTCTGTACCCCCTCAACCATAAACCATTCAACAAAGTTCTACACCATTCCAAAACTTAATTGTCTCCATCCCACCTACTCTTGCACCCATAAATACAAGAGTAACCACCTACCCTTCAACAAGTGTTGCCACCACTCAACGACCTTTGGTGGCACCTAGTCAAGTTCTGCAATCTAGCTTCATAACACAACCACCCTTGACTTCAACATCAGTCCCTGTGACTAGTTACCAATATGTTGTGCCGATACAAACACAACCTAGTACATCATGCGCTCCATCTAACACCTTCCAAATGCCCTATAACCTAGGGGTGCCCCACCTACAAATCCATCAACTGGTCTAATCAAGATGTTGATGGATAAGGTGTCTAATCTTGAGACATCCATTTTGGGTTCAAGAAATGTTCTCTCATATGAAAAAATCTATAATGAACCCATTCATCCTTTAGTCCCAATCTAACCATATCCTAGCCAGTGGGAACTTCCCAAGTTTTCTTGCTTTCAAAGTAAAGAAGACCCACAACAACATCTACAAGCGTTTAGACATGCTTGTTACCTTATAACACATGATGATGTATTGTTACTATGCACATTTTCCATGTCGCTTTCTGGTGCTACCCTCGATTGGTATAGTTCTATTACCAGTCACTCTATCTTTTCTTTCACTCAACTAGTTCAACTTTTCCTTGACCACTTTTCAATCAACATAACTAAAAAGGTCTCCATCATGGACCTATACTCCATCAGACAATTTGACGATGAATCAATAGCTAATTTCATTGCCCATTAGAGGGGCTTAATCAACCAACTCTCCTTTTCTTTACCTCAACCTGAGCTCATTGAGCTCTTTTTGCAAGCATGTGCCAAACACATTTCATCTACCTTGTGGGTCCAAACATTTCACAAATTTGACGAAGCTTTCACCATGGCCAAGAAGCTTAAACTCCATGATGTTGAAGAAAATAAAGTCACATTGTATAGTAAAAATACTAACACAAAATCCAATGACCCTTCTTCATCCAAGCCTTTTTCTTCATATTCCAAGTCCAAGGGATCAGCAAATGTTGTGGTCCTTAGGCCATCATCTTCGATAACAACCAACCAATCTCAACCCTCCACATCACAAAGCATCACATGAAAATTCCAACAACAATAAATACAACGTCAATATACTCTAATAGGAGAATCATACGCTTTCGTGTTGGATAAACTGGTTAAATAGGGATTCCTCAATCTCCCCCAAATTTGACCACCACCACAATTTAACCCCACAAAAGCCATCCCTACATGGTATAGGGAAAATGACTTTTGTAATTATCATTGTGTCAAAGGCCATGACATAAACAACTGCAAAATCTTCAAAAACATTATCCAAGTAATGATAGATAAAGGTGATCTTGTTTTGGATAACCCAAATGTGCCACCTAACCAAAACATAGACATCTTTAGACAACCTTTCCTTAACCATCCCCTTAATCAAAATAACATTCAAACCATGGCCGATGACCCCCAAGAGTGTAATATACACACAGTCAACATGGTTTCACCTCCCATCCCTAACCAACCTCTTCTACAAACCGAAGAGGTTAATCAACCTATTTGTCCATCACAGGCAGAAGAGCCTTATTCTCCTATTTGTCCACCACAAGTAGAAGAACCTTCTTCTCCTATTTCTCCTTCACAGGAAGAAGAGCCTTCTTCTCCTAATAGTCCTCCATCTACCCCTCTTACATTGGAGGATGCTTTAACCATACCAATGCCACTAGCCCCACCTTCATCCTTCCTACTACCAATGGAGGACCCTACCTTTCCTGCTCCTCAACCACAAGTAGAAGGTAAAATCATCCATGCCCTCTATCCTCTTGAGGAGTCACATTCTCCAGTTCTTTCTCCACCAAGAGAAGAACTTATCTCTTCACCTACTTCAACTGAAGATGATCCAGTGATGACTCTTTCTCACCTTTGGCCCGAGATCACTGCATCTAACACATTTCCAATCTCACAACCACCCACATCTTCTAAAAAACCAAAGCCTCATCCAACATCTTCCAAACCATTCTCTTGATTGGTTGAGAACTTAGGATTTCTCCATTCGAAGAAGTTAGAGCATGAGGCATTATGGGAGTGACTCAAAGCTCCTTATCTTACACATCCCATTTCATCTCGTACCGATGACCCTCCTTTAATAAAATCTCCTAAAGTCACCAATGAAGATCAGGCTTCTACTTCCAAATCTTCAGAAGCTCAACCATCCACATCTAAACCTAAACCCTCACAAACATCCACCATACCAACACCGGTTAAATCCCTCAGTGTTTGCCACATATCTAACCTCACTCACCCACAAGTGAAGGTAGACTTGAACCTTGCCTTGCATAATAGTATTCCTCACACTAAACCAAAGAAGGCTACTAAACCACATCGAAGAACTCCTCCTCCACCATCATCATTGCCCTCCATTTTGGGCCCACATCCCTCTACCTTAATAGGAGTGCTCCCTACTCCAATACCTAACAAAAATAAGTTGCCTCCATTACTCCCTTTATCGACCATAAACCTACCTCCTCTAAAAAATTTGGCACTCCTCGCAAAGAAAGTGTCATCTACATGAGTGGCCACACCACCAACCCAAAAGGTGGTATGGAAGTCTCCCTCAACAACTTCCAAACAAAAGTCATCAACACCTAATACATCAACAAGCACGGCCCATTAGTGGGTTCATATGATTTGATACTATGCCAACTTTTGCAAACTTCTAACATCAGTCTCCCACCTATTAAACCATTTCAACCTCTCAGACCAAAACTATCTTGGTTTGATGACACTAAAATTTGCCTATATCATCGCTCACCTGGGCATGACACTAAAAATTATTATGCCCTCAAGGTTGTCATCTACCATTTCTTGGAAAAAGACACCCTCCTTGTTGAGGATACTATCAACAAATCTCCAACACCGTCTCATGTCTCCTAACCCTCTTCACCTTCACACTCATCAACTCTCAGATCAAAACCATCTTGATTTGACAACACTAAATTTTATGCATATCATCTCACACCTAGACATGACACTGAGTGTTGCTATGCTCTTAAAGTTGTCATTCATCAACACTTCAAAAGGGACACCCTTTTCACCAAGGATCCTCTTGACCACCCTTTCAACAAACCATCGACACCATCCCATGCCTCTCAAACCTCATCACCTAAATTGGGATCTCAATGCAAGACTGTGGTTCCTCTATCACCTTCAACCCCTTTGTTTGAAATCAACACCATCAATGTGGCCAACAAATCACAAACCATGAAGGATAAAGGGAAAGAGAAGGTTTCTCTCCCCCAAAACTATCCATTCGTCAAGTCTCCTCAACCACCAAAACCCAAGATTTCAATCTTGGGCACATCCCATCCAACATCTTTGCAACCACTTCATGACCACATGGTGAAACAACTTCACCAAACCCCTATGAGGACATATTTGTATGACCTCATTCAAAACTCTCCACAACATCACCAATCTTTAATCAAAGCTTTACAGACAGTGGAGATCTAACCTGAAGACCCCCAACCACTAGCTTCTTTAATCAAAACATTACCAACCATTGCCTCCATCACCATCCCTAATTTTGAGATTCCAACCTATAACCTAGAAGGTAAGGATCTCATCCTCTCAAACTAATTCTATCAGGCAAAATCTTTGTAGGATTCATCCTCACATCACATTCCTTGACAAAGAGGAGCTTCATCATCTTCTCTCCATCTCTTTTATCCAACCCACTGATTACTTGCAATGGGTATCAAACATTCTCCTTGTCTCCAAAGCAACTAGGGGAATTCAACTTTATACTAACTATCATGACCTCAACCAAGCATTGACCAAACATCAACCAACCAAACATTAACCAAACATCAACCAACCAAGCATTAACCAAACATCAACTAACTTTTTAATCATCTTTAACACGTGACCAATATGGAAAGAAGCAAATGGGGCAAGTTTGCTCCTAATTGGCTCGGACCTTATATCATAATGCATAAGTATGGATCAGGGACTTATCATCTGTCTTCTCTTGAAGGCCAACTAGAACATGAGCCCTTTAATGCCTTGCATCTATGACCATTCTACTATTAATCAAATACTCATTCACTTGATGTTTAACTTGAGCTCGTCCCTTGAGCAACCCCCATCACCCTCGTCATTCCTATTACTTTCAACTCTTTTTCTCTACAAACATTAGTCAACCCTTTGGTAAAGCATGAATGCTTTGTCCTTACAAAAGAGAAACCCCCAAATCTCTATAGTCAAGTCCAGGACCAAAAGCTTAGTAAAAAAAAAATGGGATACCTACTCAAAGGTCATAAACTTTCAATGCAAACTGCTCCCTCGAAGGACAGCTGCATCATCATTGTTGTAGCTAATAGACTGCTCCCTTGAAGGATAGCTATCCAAAGACATCAAACCATAAAAAGCAAAATATGGACCACTCCCTCAAAGGATGGCTATACACAAATCTTGCTACAAAACAACACTCTCTTAGAATCTTCTCTTATCGATCAGCTTTGCATATGACCACAAAATAAAACAACATCCCCACATAGACTTCCCACATTGATCAGTCTACCCAAAAAAAATATGACTGACAAACTATTAAGTCATGGACTTGCCTATAGTCATTCTCAAGGTCACCTATAAAAGGGGTGAAGTTATCCCTACTAAAAAGGGTTGCGCTATCCTTCCTATCCTAACATATCACATCACCTATTACCCTAACATACTCAAGGAATTTCGATCTCATTTAATGTCAAAGTGATTCAATTACTTCTCTAACACAAACCAATGGTCAAAAGATGTAATGCATGAACGGGGATTTTATTTGAAAAAACCTTATCTATGCCATCATTATGGTCCTTGTCAATGAAAGAGCAACACGCCTTTCACTTCTTATACATCTTGGTCACAAACAATCCAACCCAACCAAATCCAAACCAACCAAATCAAACCAAACATTTTTAGACCACTAACATAGCCCATTCACACTAGTTTCTATGCAAACCAATACACATGGAAACTATCGTCCACACAATTTATGTTAAGCATAAACCATTACTTTCTAAAGCATAAAAATACTCATTTCATTTTTATCATACATCCATCACTAATATGGAAAATTGCTAGGGATGAAAGACCACATAGCCAATGTTACAAAATACACCATCACATAATATGGAAAAGGTTGTAACATCATCATACCCTCATCATTTATAACATGACCAAACCAACCTATTAACCATCCTAAACTACATTGGTCTGAGGACCTTCAAACAGGGGCTATGTAGATAGCACTCAGATGACATGACATCTTCTGGGGTTAGCTCGACCACATCCGTTTGTTCATCTATTTGATGGACACACCATTCAACCTTTAACCATGACTTAACCTAGTCAAATCCACATCCATAACTGACCCTCTTCCTCCCTTTTAGGGAGAACTACATTGGCCTGAGGCCCTTCCAACAAGGGTTATGTAGGTAGCACTTGGTTGACATGGGGTCCTCTAAGGTTAGCTCAGCCATTCCTCCGTTCATCTGTCTAATGGACCAACTATCTATACCAACCCAAAATCATGACCAACAACCTTGGAGATCGCGACTATCTCCTCAGACCATGACCACTTTTTGAGATAACTATGCCTTGGTTGTTTTGATTGCATATGCTACCTCACGAATAGATAGCAAAATTATCTGCAACCCATATTATGACCCTCACACCTATTGTCAAATTGCGAGCAAGTTGATCCCCAATATTTGTGACATTTTTATATTTTTTAGGAGCACTTCCTAAGCCTGAGATACTTGGAACACGATGCCCATTGGGGCTACAGCTTGGATCAAATAACCCAATCAGCTACGACTAAATGTTGGGGCCCAATTATTTCAATTTTAGCACTCCTTGACCTTTGACTGTGACAATTTGATCTATCTATCATGTGAAGTGGTATACGTGCAATCCCAACTTTTGTAGTGTTCACACTCTAACTTCACCATATCCATCCTCTATCTATCAAATTGGCACCCAATATCAGGTTACCTTCCCTCGACTCCCACTTTGAGGGGGAATACCTCATCCCTCATCTGGGGTAACCAACTCCTATTTTTATCTTGCAGTTCACTAGAACAACCAAGAGGACAAAAATGACCTTATCCCATACCTGGGGAAACTTACTCCTAATTTTTTCTTGCAGTTCATCAGAACAACCAACAAGACAAAAAGGGGCAAATGTAGACACCAAAATTCTTCTAACCACTTTTTTGCTTTTCACATTCAAAATAATTAAGAAACTAAGATTAAATGGTCAGGGGTTTGTACATACCCAGATGAAGTTTGCGCACCATTATCTAGACGATTAAAGGAGCTTTTCTTTGGCTGTGGAGGATGATACCTGTAGAGAAAAAGAGACTAAAACAAGGAAAATGTTAGATAGGTATATGGTGGACTACCAAGTAAAGCTCGGTCCCAGAAGTGCAAAGACTTCCTTGAGGGATGACAGTCCACTAGTTGATAAAAAGAATGTCGTAATGGAAATAAATTATGAAAGACTTAAAGAAAGAGAAATAGATAATGCGTACCTAAATCCTGTAACCAATCTTCCATAGTCACTGATGCCAGTTAGTTTTCTATCATCAATTGGTCAAGGTTGCCAATGCCGATTAGTCTACCGTCATCAGTTGGTTAGTATGTCGATGTTGGTTATTCTACCGATGTCGATAGGGGCAATGGTCCTTAGACGGGTCTCAGGTTGTGTCTTTGGTCGACAAAGTGGTTTGTGAGATTTAAAAGAGTTGTACAGGGATGCGAGACAGTGGACAGAGTCTTAGGAAGGACAAGGTAGGGGGATAGTTTGTCAGAAAGGGGTAAGGGTAGGAGGAAGGCCTCTCAGCCTCTCTAGGAAGAAAGTTAGGTTTGGTCTGGTCTACACTACTTAGAAGTAGCAAATAGAGACTGATTAAAAATACATTCTAAGTTATTGGAATGAAATAAAAGAAGAATACTTAGCTCTTGCTTGCTGAAGGAGTGTAGAAGACTTATTATTGATGCGGATGATGTAGAAGACTTCTTGCAATGTTTCAATCAGGGGTGGAGTGACTGATGCAGAGTTCCTGTAGCCTATGATGCTTGGCATGCATCTGGGAGAGAGAGAGAGGTCAAATTTTGGGTGCAAGAGAATTCGCATTCAAGTCTATGATTAGTTTTTCATTCGGCCTGCAAGTTGGTTTTAAGCAACCGATGTCGCCGATCCCATTGGCATCGGCCAATGGGTAACTGATGTCGGTGGCTAAAAGATGGGTAAAAAGGCTATTTTTAGCCTTTTACCTATTTCTCCTTTTGCCAAGTTTAACTGCCATTAGAAAATGGTCTAAAGGTGGATTAAATAGGCACGAGAGGTTAGTGGGAGGGTTGGAATGATTAGTCATAGGGTGATAAATGAGGGTATCCAAGGGCAAGGAATCCAAGGTGAGGTGTCATGGGTGATGTGTCAAGGGTGGTGTTATTAATTTAAAATAGGTAATTTATTTTAAATTAATAAGTGTGTGGGTTAGAAATGTTTAGAAGTGGACCAAGGGGACCAAGGGGGAGTCGACTAAAGAGTAGACACAATTTTGGTGTCTACACATACTCCAGACCTCTTTATTATTTAGGAACTAGACCCTAGCTCCCCAAAAATAATAAAACATTTTGGTGAACCTAACTTACTTCGAACAAATTTAAAAACCCTAGGTACCTTTAGGGTTTTTCCTTCATATTTTGTGGAAAAATTACTTTACAAATTTTTTATTTTTGTATTAATTTTTGGGAAATTATTCCATTCAAACATATTTTTAGAATTTAAATTATAGCCATAATTTCAAAAAATTCTAAAACCCTAGCTCAAAACTCTAGATTTCCAAACTAGGTCCTCAAGCCCCAAGTTTCCCTCCCTTTCAAATTTTAGAAAATAATTTTAAAATTTTTTAAAATTATTTAGTGTGCCAAAAATATTTTCAAATTTTCTAAATTAGTAGTTATTTTATGCAAAAATTCAATTTCAAAATTATGATTTTTGTATTAATTTTTGTGCAATTATCTTGTTCAAATTAATTTTAGAATTTAAATTATATCCATAATTTCAAAAAATTATAAAACCCTTTCCCAAAACCCTAGATTCTTAAACTAGGTCCTCCACCTTCAAATCATTCATCCTTGCAATTTTTAGAAATTAATTTCATTTTTTTTGCAAATTACATAGATAGTCACAAGTATTTCAAATTTTCCATGTTATTAGCTATTAATGAATTATTTGCTTAATAATACTTATTCATATTCCTTTTGGTGAAAGAAATAAAATGGCCACTAAGGCACTTCTTCCCTGTCATCCCATAGACAAATTTCTTAAATTTCTACATAATTATGATAATGAGTGGACAAATTTGCAAAATTGCACATTAGCTAAAAATGTGGAAAATGATTTTATCGATAATGAAGATAATTACTATTATTGTAATAAGGAATATTATCATGCATATGAAAGTGATAATGGATAAAAAGTAGATGCATCTTCTCCTCTCAAACTTATGTCTTTCATCTCTTCTTCTAAAGAAAATACTTTTGATAAATGGGAAAAATACTTCTCACCTCATTCTCCTATGCACAATGCACAAAATGAACAAATTAGTCATGAAATTCCAAATGAACCTATAATAGGTGATAATTTACTTCCATGTGAGCGTAATATATCTCTCTCTTTTGCTATTTCTATGTTCAAAATACAACAATATAAATGCAATAGAATCAAATTACCAAAGCATAGTTCAAATGATGAATCTCATGCTCTCAACTCTACTTTATCCAAAGAATGTTCAAATGATAACTCTCTTACTCTAATCATACTACAAATGAAAAAAATGCATACACTCCATCCATGGATATCATAGATACACATGATATTCTAAATTCCAATGATAACTTATTGCATATTAGAAAGGAATTAGATTCTTCTCTTACACCTCTCCCTAACAATTATGGAAGTGATAATGAGTATGATAGTGAACATGAAAATGACTATGAGAATTAAAGTGAATAAAAAAATGATAATTCAAACTCTACTATTTCAAATGAAAAAAAATTAGATTGTGATAATGCATAGAATAATGATGACTATTATGCATATAGCGAAGAAGAAAATGCATCTCATGCTTCTACCTCTTCTCTCACTCCTCTTAAATATAATGCATGTCAAAATTTTGCTCCTACTTTTATTCATAATTCTATTTCAAATAATGCACATGATAATAATAATAATAATAATATCACATTCTCTATTAAATTAGCATGTGATTCACTAAAACACAAAGATACCAATGAATCTCCCAAGCCACCCCTCACTACAGTAGAACCCAATTCTCACTCTTCACCTAAAGAGATTGTTATCCCACATCCATCTAGTAAGGTCCAAATTACCATTACTTCCAAGGTTCAAGTGAGCACACCCCCTCTTTATGATCCAATTGAAAAATGTAGCATTCCCATGGTTAAAATTAATAATCAAATTCAATGATTAAATCAACCACTTCAAGATACTAATGTATCATTCCAGGAGATCATCTATTTGATGCATGTAGTTGGTGAATTACAACACTAAGTACATCTCCTTACCTTGGAAAATAAAGCTTACAAGTCCTAGATGGGTGCCAATGATCTACATGGTAACCTTGTTTTGAAGACATTCATAAAATCTTCATTGCATAAGCATTTCTAGATACCATCATTACCTCACTTTGATGGAATTGGAGATACATTTGTACATCTTCAGGCCTTTCAAAAGGCTTTTCCATCTCATTCAAGCCTATTTAGTCTACTCAATTTATTCTAATAAACATTAGTGGGAGAAGCATAGAATTGGTTATTTCATCTACTCCCCGTTGGTTCATTGCACACATATGATGACTTAGAGGAGGCATTTCTCATATATTACATCATAAACATGGGCCCTCATGTTACATATGAGAAACTTTCCACACTACATCATAATTAGTAAGTATATACTAGTTTGAGTTTGGATTTACTCATATTCATGTTATGGATTCTAGAATATTTTGAAATAGTTGATTTGATGTTGATGTTTTATTTATAATCATATGTAAGTGACAATTTTGTTGGTTTTTGTAATTGGTAAAATTTATTTGGTAAAGTAAATTGGTTTGCAAGTAGGATATAAATAAGGTCTGGATTTTAAGATTGGTAACTTGTTTAGATAAGTTGAGTTAATTTGAGATTGGTAAATGATTTGGATCAATTAATTTGGTAAGATCTAGACTTTGATAGGTAGGTTGTAGGCTATGGATAGTTAGAGGTAATTACGAATGTTAGTTATTAGTAGGGGGATGTAAGATATAACTGTGTGCATATATATATATATATATATATATATATATATATATAACTAGGTTTTCAAATACATATACACTATATCAAATATAATCAATCATGAATGGGTGTCATGCCCTCACTCTTAGTCTTACTATCTCCTCTAGTACTAGTCGAATAATCTAGTCTCATGCTTGACATCCCCACACCTCTTCAAGCTCCTAAATGCCTATTACACCAACTATCTCACTCCAATAGCTGACCATGATCCTCACGTAAGTCTAGATGTTGCTACTAAAGATCCATATAATCATCCACAATTTTCATGATCACCATGCCATAATCAGGTAGAGGTATAGTATGCCTATCCAACTTAGCTCACAACTCATCTCTCTCTCCTACTTCCCTAACATATGCATTTGTAGTTATAACATACCTATCAAACAAATGAGCATAAACACCAACTATAACCATCACTCGCTCTATCAAACCCTCCTCCATTACATCATCAATAACATATCACATGATCTCTCAGAGGGTTGACTCAATGATGGTCTCCCAAAACTCATCATCTCCCCTCCTCACCTCAGTAGATGCCTCATCCTAAGTACCTCCCACTCTGCTTGCACATAAAGTACAACACTATAATTAGATATATACTTTCAAATCAAACTAAAGCATAAACATAGGAATAATTAAAATACAATCATTGCTTACCTCCCATCATCTATATTGGCTCAAGATCCTCGTACATGGAAGAATCCATGCCATCAACAAGATAAATTAGAGCCCACCGATACCTATCCCACCATGTAGTATATACCTTAGTACATCCCACATCATCTACATCAGAGATATCTATAGCTACATCTTATGCATCCAAAGGTAATGGTGCCAACTCAGCCTTAGTGGGTCTCACATGAGCTCTTGTTCTTGTTAGTGCTTGTGCACTCCTTAACCATACCCATGTTATAGGAGGAACCACTTGTAAAAATCCAAAATACCTAGTTATGTGCTCATACTGAAAGTGTTCATATACTCCAACCCATCGGTCATGTATCCAATAATTGACCCTCATATATCTCAACTCCACTCTATCCTCCTCCCATCTAGGGTGTCCTCTATAAGGCTTCCATATGATATCATGAGCCTCCAATCTATCCAAAACTCATCTATAATGATATATCCTAGGAGATTAGCTAGCCAAATCACTCATCCACCACTCACCAAATGGCTATAGAGGTGCCCAACTTTCCCTCGACAACCCAATCAATTATACTATTGATATGTGCTCATAAGCCTAATAATTTAATAGAGTAACCATACCCACACCACCACTAAATACCTCTTGTGTAAATATATATAAATCTCTATATAAATGGGAAAGCATAGTCCTACCCCATGAGAACATAATACTACACATCTCAACATTAAGAACCACCCTATGCATCCTAAATGTAATAAAAACTCTACTACCATCTATTATAACAAATGAAGCTAAAAACATGGCTAACCATTTTCATAGGCATGGAACACTTGACTACATACTAACTGACAATAATACATCAATATCACTACCTCTTCAATGTGCACCTGAAGGCACACTAGCAAAACATAAGGATGTATGATTAATGGCATCAACACCCATATCATCTTGCAATGTCACCCGTCACCCATTAACCAACAAATGTAGAATCTGATCACATCCTCTAGGGTCATAGTGATCTCCCCTATAGGAAGCTAGAATATACAAGTGTCTACATTCCAGCTCTCACATAAGGTGGTGATCAAATACCTATCCCACTACAAAGTACCCAGGTCACATACATGACCCAATCCTACTCCATCTATCATGACTCTCTCATTAGCTAACAAGGGAAACATCACCAATGTCTCCATCACCTAGCCTCTATAAAAATCTCTTATCTATACCTCACCTTGAAAACATTAGAAAATAGCATATGTATCAGTCAATCATGCCAATAAAAAAAGCTAAGCCACACAACAACATGAGACAACTCATAAATTGAAAAAATTATCCCTAGTGGATAATAGTGTTGTAGAAGGACATTAACACTAGATAATAATGCCAAAATTTGGATAGTAGCACTGCATCCCAGACAAGAGCATTGCCTCCAAGATAGGAGTGATAAAACTAGATAAACATTTCCTAGACTACTTAAAACAACCTAAAAATGCTAAATATAAGATTTTAAATAGGAAAAAACCAAGTACTTCCATTACTCATCAAGGTAATATCTTTATCAGCTTGAATCTGGGCTACAGCTTCTCAAAATGGGTCATGGAAGGTGTTCATCTCCTAGGCATTTTCTCACTCTAGAGCTCCAATATCTCAAACTAGTCAATGCACAAATGAACCCAAAGTCAATCAAAATTCCTATATCAACCAACTTTTTTTATTCAAAATCAAAACACCATTTTTCCCATAAATAGAACCTCATAGCTCCATTTTACAAACCATTTTATTTAATATAATTATGACAATGATACCTTTGACATCATGCATGCTTTTCCCTCTTACTAAGTCATCTACCTACTATGGCATACACACATACCTATACCTCTTTTGTACCCTGGTATATAAATTGGTACCTACCAAATAAAAACTCATTTATAACAACCCAACCAAATCAATCAACTTTTCAATCCATTCAATCTACTACCACCTCATTTGCCTACCATGGCATGAATGTTTCTCATCTCTACTATACCCACACATAAGCTTTGGTCCTAACCAATCAAGAACACATTTTAATCCTAGTAATTAAACTCTCACCAATCAAACTTAAGACTTTTGATCTATTCGCTACATGCCAATCTAATTACTATTGATATGTCACTAGTCATCACTTTTGGCTCAACCTCCTCTATCACAAATCTCATCCCTTTCCGCAAAATGGGGGCATCATTATTACTATCTCTAAAAATTACCCAGTATCCCTATCTACTCTTATAAGTAAATAAAACATGGTTTTTACACCTCTAGAATCTAGATTATCAACATTACTCGGTATAAATTGGTCAAGATTATATAGTGATTCAAACTATAATGGGTCACTCAGCATGGTTTTTACACCTCTAAAATCTATATTATCAGCATTACTCAGCTTAGATTGGTAAATATTATACAGTGATTTGGTTTATATGGATCACTCAACATCACTTAGACATCTAGAGGGATATACCATCAATTTATAGATACACAAACTATTCAAATATAGTGGTTCAAATTATATGGACTCATAGTGACTTTGATATAGACTTAGACTTAGATACAAAATTTGAGGGCATGTACATTACTACACATCTCATACATATATCTTAATACAACATGACATAGATACAAGACCAGATAGTAGATTATAGGCATAGTGCAGAGCACATTGTTTTGACTCTACTTTTGCACATAGGACATGGCACAATAAATCATGACACGTGTGGTTATATAGATTTATATATTATCTAGACACATCACTCACATCAAGCACATTATTTATGTAATCCTAGTGCATGACACAGATGATCATGTTCTTCAACATCTAAGATTATACGTATTAGAATGGCAAGACATGTCATTTTCTTCTTACACATTTACCAAATTTTTTAGATTAAACCCCAGGTATACCCAAGTTATCACTAGGTTAGAATGTATTATCATCTATAGTGTTTGGTCCATAGCATTACTCAGACCTAGGATTTTATGCAGGATAGAGGGTAGACATTGGTTTTGGACCTCTGAGCACTTTTCATTTTTAGTTCATATTATTCAGAGTGGGGGCATAATAGATATTGATCTTCACAACATATAGATTATATACACACATTCTAGATTACATGAGTTTATGTGGGACAAAGGGTATACATTGGTTTTGGGCCTTCGATCATTTCTCATTTCTCATTCAAATTCAGTATAGGGGGCATCCATTTAAAGTATTCCTTCTTTCTCTAGTCATTTTTTAGATTTAATATAGGGGGTATCTATTTCATCGATTCCTTCATTTCCAAAGCACTATTTAGTTCCCTATCCACTTCCCTAGCTAAGAAGTTGGATCCTTTTTCATCACACTTATCTCCACACAAGTAAGTTTAGGTACACATCTTCTTTCTTTCTTTTACTCTAGTACTTCATTTCATTGCATCACTAGATTAAAAGGGGGGCAAATGTATACACCCTAAATTGGTCAAACAACCACACTTATCATGTCTTTTCATAGTCCTTTCATAGGAGACTTTGACTAGAGAATCTAAGTCTTATTCACATCTAGCCATGTCTTTTTGTCTAATTTGCCTTGGTCTTATTTCATACCCTAGACACCTTTTTGGCCATTCCCAGTCATTCATATCCTTCCACACTTAACCTTTACTAACATAGGTTACTCTTTCCATGCTTATTCCACCCCCAGGTCTTAGACCCTCTAAAAAATAGTGCCCAATTAGGACTACAACACTCAAACCTAGGGTGTCTAGTTTCTGGCACTATTGTCTAAGTGCAAATTTGGTTCCAATGGTTAGTTTCTCCCACTTCATGAGTCCTAACCTTTTTTTAGCTTCATCCTTAAGTCTTATAATGTCAGCCAAATAAGAATAAAATATCCAAAATTCAAAATAAAGAGCCTCCTATATAAAGGACTTCACAAGGCATTATATATCTAACACTTACAACTTTGGCACATTAGACATAATAAAAATTAGTTAATAGTATAGCTCAATATTCTGCATCACATATAGACTTGCATATTTGATCAAGGAGGGGCCTAAGAAAAATTCATTCTTGCATATATTGTGTGTGTTGATTATGTACATTCCCCAAGGGAGAAATACATCAGATCTAAGACCCTATCTTGAGGGTTAATGTAGGTAGTAATTAGAATAACAAGGTTTCTTGATTTTTTTATCACTCTTCCCCTAACCTAGTTTCTCCCCCTTTTAATTTTGATGTATTTGTTGTTTACATGTTTGTAGATGGATATAGGTGTTGAAGACTAAAATAGACCTATAGTGAGCTTCATACACTTTCAAGCCTTGATATTTTATAGACAAGGTCACACTGACTTGGTGAACAAAATCTAGAAAGATTAGATCTTCAAGACAAGAGTGTCTAGGTAAGACTAAAACATTGGACACTAGGGTATCCTATTTCTAGTGATCCTATCCTTTCATAAAAGGAAAGATAGATTTAGGTTCCAAATAGTACCCCAGTCCCATGTACAAGTTTTGAGACTCTAAATCATCTGAATTATTCTATTTTTCCTTATAAGTACTTTTCTCCTTTTATGTAAACTAATTTAATCAAATTGATGTAAACCTGTATTCTACTACATTTGATGGTAGTTTTCCTCATACTCCAGACCTATTTATTATTTAGGAAATAGACCCTAGCTCCCCAAAAATAATAAAATATGCTCAAATGAAGAGATTGAAATTAGACTATCATGATATAGGTTTATTAGTATTGAACTAGTTCAATGGTGATAATATGTCCAAAAAGTGGTAGTCTTTTTCTAATGATGTCTATGTTGATCAAATTAGTCTAAAACTATTAGAATCCCTTTGTTTTTTTATTATTAAAACAAGATCTCTTGGATTAGAAAATTGATGTGTGAAACTAAAAAAAAAACTTTAATTAATCTCTAATACATGCCATGCATAATTGATGATACATAGTAAAGTTAGGTTTTCTTCTAGGGACCTACCTCAATTAGATCCCTATTTTGTGATAGGTTTGAAATTTACACTCATGCATGTAAATAATAATATATGTGTAAATAATAAAATATGTGTATATGATAATACTAACTCCTATCCATATGATATGAGATGCAATATGTAACTAAGGAGAGTTCTATTGCTCTTTCACTAGTCTTTCTCTTGTTAAAAGTATGTAAAAACTAAAGATGAAATATATAGTTTCTTTGTATTTATAATTTTTTGGTGATGATATAATTTATAGTATAATATATTTGGGTTCTTGAGTATATATAGGCTTATTGAATAAAAACCAATAATCATGCACAATTTTTCATTAGTGAACATCCAGAAAAAGGGTCAATGAACCCATAATTGACACAACTATCATAATGTTTTGATAATGACAAGACTATTATCAATATATTATGATAATGGCTAGGATGAGGAATACCTTTAAAATAGAAACCTAATGAATTTTAGGAATATTTAGGAGGATTATGAGGTAGAAAAATGACAAATATGAAAATGTTCAAGAACAATGATAAGGGAAGGAAATTCAAGGCTCAATGCAAAGGAAAATTTGTCAATAGGAGATTAATTTAAACTACCAATCCATATTTATGAAAAAACACTAATAACATTTTAATTATAGGGATTTTACTGAAATTAGGTTTTTGGACCAGATATAGAGAACTATCTATTCTCTAGGGGTTGACTAACTATTACTAGATAGACAAGGAATATATAATAGAAGTTTGATCACCATATAGCTATGCGGGTCCCTATAAATTCCAAGGAGTAGGTATCATATTTATTCTATGATAGTTAACCCTATATATTTATGGCTTGTCATATATCAATCATGCTATATGACTTGACCTATATAGAGGAGAGGATAGGATTTGGTTAGTCATGCTTATCTAGGGGAAGATAGGGAAGGAATAATGTATATATAGTTTATTAATAAAATTTATATTAGATATGGGTGAGTCTAATATATAGATAGGGACAATACATAACTAACCCAATATATGGATAGAGATAGGGGGACTAGTTGGATAAATGAAATATCTAGTCATTGGTTGAGTGAGTGTTAGTCGAGAGCTAAGACTATAGAGATACATGGAAAATCTATAGGTTGGATTAAAGTGGTTAGACCATATATATATATATATATATGGATAATATATTTGAGTTATTCATCAATCAAGTAGACATAAGTGGTGATGGAACAAGGGCCAAGGGGTGAGTATTTAGTTAGATAGATAGATAGATAGGGGTACTCAATTGAATTAGTTTTTATCCTAATATCCTAATTTGATCTAGTTAGGTTGGGTTCCTCTAGTAGATCTCGGTTAGGGGAAAGAGCTAGATTAGGGGAGAGAACTAGGCTAGGGGAGAGATATGGGATGGAAAAAAAACTCATATAAGGTCTAAGCATATATGTGCTAAAATTCATATGCATTGTTGATGTTGTAGGTAATCCAAATAATTGATTTACTAAAATCATCACTTTTGACCATATCTATGAAATGTATCTGGGAAACAATAGGGGATAAATCCAAATTATTAA
Organism: Torreya grandis; assembly: GCA_037957365.1. Lineage (NCBI taxonomy): Eukaryota > Viridiplantae > Streptophyta > Pinopsida > Cupressales > Taxaceae > Torreya > Torreya grandis. The sequence goes on along the minus strand of JARHVA010002293.1, from coordinate 457,054 downwards.
ATAAATAAACACATATGGCCACCAATAGACACTAAAATAATGAAGATAGGTTAAACAATAACATCTAGCCAACAAACACCTAATGAGATTAAAATTTGGGTGGGGTTGGGTTCAACTAGCCCACCTATCAAACAATCTACATCTCTTAAAATACATTTTATATTAGTAATGTAACATAAAATTTACATTTTTATATAATTAATTTGGACCACTCTACATTTTTAAAAATTGGTCTCAAAGTGTAGACATTATTTCTGAGTTATATAACATTTCATCTTGTACACTTGACAAATACTATCTATTTATTCCTATTCCTTATATTTTAGTTTGACCAATGCTATTTTGATGACTGAAATCTTATATCATGTTCATAATGTTATAAACCTATTTATCATGTATCTCTACAAGTTTTGAACCCATGCCTATTTTTCAATTGCATGAACACTTACGTCCTAGCCAAATTCATATTTCAACACAAGTGTCCTATCTAAATGCAAGTGTATAGTTCCCTAAAGTAATTTAAATTTAAAATGAAATGTATATCTATGATCATCCTAACTGATTTATTGTGAGATATTCTTCAAAGGGACGTGTGTGTGTGTGTGTGTGTGTGTGTACATATATATATGTATACATACACATATATACATACATACATACATACATATATATATATATGTATATATATATATATATATATATATGTATATATATGTTAGGTTGTGGAGCTAAAAGCTTCATCTATACAAATGAAGAAAAGGAGGTTGCTGAAGATCTAGAAGAATCGGTGTTGGCAGCATGACTGACGTCGGTCAAGATGAATGCAGAAGGCAACCTGCATTGGCAGGAAGTCAGTCAATGTCAGTCAGCACTAGGAAGACAGGGACCGACGTCAGTCACTAGTGAACGGACTGCTTGCATGTAAAGGCTATTTCGAGTCTTGAGCTGCATGGATAATTATAGTAAACTAAGAGTCTAAGTTATTGTTTAAGTCTAGGATCTATTTATAGACCCATTAACATGTATTGTAATGATGAGCTAGAAAGGAAGGCAATGAAGATCCTTCCATTGTAAGATCATTGAGTTGCAGGTTATTGCAAGCTCATAGGAGATCTACATGTGTAAGTATGGTCTATTGAATTGCAATTTTAAAGTTCATGGGAGATCTACTTGAAGTACTTTAGAGTGCTTGGTGTACTGGTAGGGTTATTACTGACTGGTTGGAGAGGTGAACACCAATTCTGTGTGTGAGTTGTGTGTTGGGACTATTTTTGGTAGGAGAGTGTTTTAAAGAAGAATTACTATACACTTGAGGTGTGGGAAGCCTCTGTAAGGTGGAAGAGTGTGGCGGCTCTTTATTGTATTATTTTCTGTACAAGTGTTAATACAATCTTGTCTCTCATATTCTGTGTTATTTGTGAATTCTAGTTACTTGTACTTCTGGATATTTCTGCATGTTTAATTACTTGTATTTGGTAATCATATTGTGCTCTTTCTGAGGATCAAGACCCTAATAAGTGAGATCAAAATAGGTGTGTTTGTAGGGGTTTCTATTTGAGTGGGAGTAGAGCAATGGTAGAAGACAATAAGCTACAAATGGAGAAGTTTAATGGCAGGAGGTCCAAGTCCAGGTATGGTAGAATAACCTACTAGAAGTGTGGAAAGAAAGAGCAGGAAAAGAAATATTGTTGGTTGGTAGAAGATCAGCATGAAGGACATGAAGAAGAAGTAGATGTTTCAGATTATGTTGCACAGGATGCTCTAGTATGTTCTTTGAATAAAGTAGAATGTTGGGTTTTAGATTCTGTTGCCTTTTTTCATGCATCCCCAAATAGGGAATTTTTTCATGAGTATGTCGAGGGAGACTTTGGAGAAATTTGTGTAGGGGATGGTAAGCCTTGTCAGATGGTTGGCAAAGGGAAAGTGAAGCTGAAATTGTAGATAGGTAACACATGGGTGTTGAAGGAGATCATGCATGTCCTTGTTTTGGAGTGGAATTTGATTTCTGTAAGAAGTTTGGGTGATGAGGGTTGCACAGTAACTCTCACAGCGGACTCTTGGAAGGTTACCAAGGGTGCACTTATTATAGCAAGAGGTAAGAAAGTAGGTACGCTTTATCTATCTACTTGTATTACTGATTCTCTTTTTGGGTTATCTACTTCAGCTATAAATTCAAAGATGTGGCTTAATAGGCTTGGTCACATGAATAAGAAGGAGATGCATGTTCTTGAGTCAAAGGGTATGCTTTCAGATTTGAAAGGCATGAATCGAGATTTATGTATGCAGAAGAAGAAGGTGACATTTCTTGAGGAATCTGATGTTAGTGACAAGAGCAAGAAAGCCTTGGTTTTCAAAGAGAAGGTGACAGACAGAGTTCAGCACAAGGGGCAGAAGAATTCTAAGTAGAGCAAGGGTGATTTGGACAAGGGTTTGATCCAAAAAGAGCTCACGGGTAGAAGTCAGTGCTCACAAGCAAAACACAGAGACCGACATCGGCTAGAAAACTGACATTAGCATCCAGATAGGGACCGACATCGTTTATGTATAGCCTGACGTCGATGACTCAGGGTAGATAAACACCAGCGTCAATCAGGGGGAACTGATGTCGGTGATGAGGCAGTCGTAGGGAACCGACATCGATCGGGTGTAGACTGAGATGTGACTGGCATCAATCACTAAGATGGATTTTGGGTGGATAGTACGCTGTCAAGGAGTCTCAAGCACCCATATGGAGGACTTAAAGGGTATGTAAGCCTCAAATTCATCATTTCCCTTCTTTACACTACTTATTGCTCACTTATGGTAAAGAACCAGGAAGTTGTTAAAGAAGTAGAATAGGTAGATCTAGGAAATAGTGGGAGCTTGGCATGGATGAAGGATGTGATTCCTTAGAGAAGAACCAAATAGGTGTTTTGGGTGGAGTTGCCAGCTAGAAGAAAGCACTGAGAGATGAATGGATGTTCAAGATGAAGAAGAGTGGAAATGGATATGTGAGACAGAAGGCCAAGGTGTATGGTCTTGTATAAGCTGTAGGGCAATGGAGGTTTGATCATTGTGTTTCTCTTTACTAGGTTGGATAATATTAGCTACATTATCCTATTACTATATGATGTGCTTGTTGCAAGGTTACATATACAGGGAGTTGTTGAACTAAAGGTAAAGCTAGTTTAGAGGGATGTCATGAGGAATATGGGAGCAACAAGATTCTTTGGCATGAGTGTGTTCTAGGGACATGAAAGGTCACAGGTTGACTTTGTCTTAGGATGATTGTGTGAGACCGGTTAGCATGCCGATGGTTGGACAGTTCACAGAACAGTGTCTTGATTCACATAATGAGGTTAAGTGCATGGTATGTACTAGACTTGAGTTTTCCCAAGTAGTGGGAGTTTTCAAAAAGTTAGGAGCCAATCCAAGAAAGAAGCATTGGAGGGTAGTTCAGTGGATTCTTAGAGGGACCAACAACAGGTGCACATGTTATGCAGGGTCAAGTTATTTTCTACATGGGTGTGTAGATATGGATATGGCAGGTGATTTGGATGATAGGAGGTGCACCACAGGTTTTTTGTTCGTTGGTCTTCAAGAGTGATCTTGAAGAGGGATACAGAGCCAAGGGAATAAACTAGATGGTGTATAGGTACAGGTACAGTTGCAACTGTTTATCTCCAAGTGGGAGATTGTTAGGTTGTGGAGCTAAAAGCTTCATCTATGTAGACGAAAAAAAGGAGGTTGCTAAAGATCCAGAAGAACTGGTGTCGATAGCATGACCGATGTCGATCAAGATGAATACAGAAGGCAATCAACACTGATAGGAAGTCAGACGATGTCGGTCAACACCAGGAAGACAGGGACCGATGTCAATCGCATGTGTGTTCCAGAACTATTTGTTGCATGAATAGTTAGTTTAGTAAACAGAGTGTTTGCATGTAAAGGCTATTTTGAGTCTTGAGCTGCGTGGATAACTATAGTAAACTAAGAGTCTAAGTTATTGTTTAAGTCTGGGATCTATTTATAGACCCATTGGCATGTATTGTAATGATGAGCTAGAAAGGAAGGCAAGGAAGATCCTTCTATTGTAGGATCATTGAGTTGCAGGTTGTTGCAAGCTCATAAGAGATGTGCATGTGTAAGTATGGTCTATTGAATTATAGGTTACAGATTCATGGGAGATCAACTTGAAGTACTATAGAGTGCTTGGTGTACTGGCAGGGTTATTACTGAATGGTTGGAGAGGTGAACACCAATTCTGTGTGTGAGTTGTGTGTTGGGACCATTTTTGGTAGGAGAGTGTTTTTGAAGAAGAATTACTGCACACTTGAGGTGTGGGAAGTCTCTGTAAGGTGGAAGAGTGTGGCAGCTCTTTATTGTATTATTTTTTGTACAAATGTTAATACAAGATAGTGTATTGTCTCTCATATTCTGTGTTATTGGTGAATTCTAGTTACTTGTACTTCTGGATATTTTTGCATGTTTAATTGCTTAAATTTGGTAATCATATTGTGCTCTTTTTGAGGAGCAAGATCCTAACAAGTGGGATCAGAATAGGTGCGTTTGTTCTTGGATTCCCCGACAATATATATATATGTGTGTGTGTGTGTGTGTGTGTGTGTGTGTGTGTGTGTGTGTATGTATATATATATATATATATATATATATATGTATACATATATGTATGTATACATATATATATGTATACATGCATACATACATATATATATATGTGTGTGTGTGTGTGTGTGTGTGTGTGTGTATATATGTATATATATACATATATACATATATGTATATATATATATGTATGTATATATGTATATATATATGTATGTATACATATATATATATATATATGTATACATACATATATATATATACATATACATATATATATATATATACATATATATATATACACACACATATATACATATATACATATATATACACACACACACACATATATATATATATATATATATATACATACATACATACATACATATATATATATATATATATATATATATATATATATGTATATCAAAGATCAACCCTCATTTATTACTCACCTATAGACTTCTTACCTACTCACAAGGCAACATTCCAGAGGCATTCAATCAAACACTCAAGTGAGAAAATCTTCCCTAATTTATTATATTTACATATTAGTCATAGGGGCAACACATCTATATGTATAAAGTGTTCAAGGAGCATTTCATGATCCACATTTACTAAGTTATAATCTGGGTCACTATGTGTACTTGATTGTCACACATTTCATGATACACACACAAGACAAAAAATAAGAGAGAACTACATAAGTTTGAGACCCTCTTCAAAATATTAGATATGTAGTCAGCACTCATTGGCAAATGGGTATTTGGGGTAGCTAAACATTATGTGCCCATTAACCCATTTTTCCCATAGCCACTATGAAGATGAATAACTAAAGTATTCTCATTTTATAAAGAGTGATAGTCTATGACCCATATCTAAATGCACTAGAGTAAAGGTGACATATAACATAGGAGCATCTAGGTGGTCACATATAGTTTTATAAGGTATTATATAATGGATACCTATGTCTGAGTTAGACAAAAACATTTATGTAACCATCCCAAGTTGACATAAGTGTCTGTGGTTATAAAGGTATAATTTATAGAATTAGATGAGTCATCCAAAATATAAATCCACTCTATTTTATTATTGTTCTTGATACATATCTATATTATCATTAAAACCAACTAAGTATCTTGTTTTCATTATCATTAAAATATCTAGAATAGTTATGCATTTTATTTTTAGCATATCCCAACATTATAAATTCATTATATGTTTATTTGTGTTTTGTAATTAATTGCATTCTTTAGAGATAGTCTACCATCCCTATACCCTAGGCTATATCTACCCATTTAAACATATATTCCTTATTTTATATTTTAGGGTTAAGAATTTAGTGAACCTGATATATATGAATGCACATCTTTCTGATTCCTAGGTTTTTTAGTCAACTAGTTTTCAAATTATTATAATTTTTCATTTTTTGCTTATATTATTTTGCATGCAACCTAGGTTTAGCCCTAGATTAGGAGGTGTTCCTATTGAACATCATGAGATTCCTCTTATACCACCTAGAATGCCTCACATTAATTAAGTTCCTAATATTATGGTCCATGATGATACAAATGTTGAAAATGAAAAATATACTGATGAGGAATTCATAGAAGAAGAATCTAATAATGAAAATCATGAGTATAAAGAAACTGATGAACATAAGAAAATAGATCAAAAAAAAGTGCAATCAATTGCATTATTTCATGAACTTATTAATAAAAACCTTGAAGATCTTGATGAAATACTAAAAATAATATTAGAAACTAGACAAAAAAACAATATATGCACAAGTAGGTTCATCTATTGATCATGTTATTAAAGCTATGGGTCATCCCCATACACCAACAACCCTCTCCTTGAGAACATTATTGCTTTATAATTATAATGGGAGAATTAGATATGTATTTCAACCTTTTTTCCTTGAAACAAATATTGCCACATATTACATGGGAAACCTTAATACTTCAACCTAATTATTGATTTCAATGCCTATATCTAGTCAAACTATGGGTATACCTCTTTTGGGGACTTATAAAATATCCAACCTACAAGACCAATAGGTTCAATATCTTGTCCAAACTATTAGTATTTTACAAACTAAGGTTAAAAATATTTAACAATATTCTATGTAATCACCATGTGCTATGGATTCATAAGATGCATTACATAATCCTATTGCACTAGAGATATCCTTGCATCCCTTTTCAACTAGTTTTGTTACACATAAGTTCACATTTTATGATGGAAAAGGTGATCCTAAAAAATATATTTGATCTTTTTAAAAAATTGACCAAATTATTTCCAAGGATCTTAAAATAGCATGCTTTAAGGCTATTCTATAATTTACTGACTTGATCACTAAATACATTCAAACCCCTTGCAGATAAATTTTGGCACACTTCTCTATTAACATTAACAAAAAAAATTCTTATGGCCAAAATATAAAAATAAAATAGGAAGACAATGAAATTATCAATGAATATGTCTTAATACAAGATAATATTAGCTAAAATGACCAATCCTATGATAGATAAAGAGCTTCGAGATGTATTAAAGTAAATTATGTTTACTCCTTTACATTAGTCAATTGTTTTTAAAAAATTCAAATCTTTCAATGACTTATACCACATTTTTGATGATCATGAAATAAAACTTATCTAATTTAAAAAACTTAAGTATATAGTAGACATGCTGACTACATCTACATCCAATACCAAATTTACTATAAAACCAAGCTATAAGATCAAACCTCTTTGATCCTAAAGAGGAAACAACCACCATAGTTAATGTAGTGTCACAACAACTTAATAGGATTATGTTATCTAATTTACCATAGAGATAATTTACATTCATACCTAAGCCTCCCACGTCATTACTCTCATGGATTGTAGAGTGTCACCTCATATCTCTTCCTCATACTATAGAGGTTGATATGAGTATACCTATACCCAAAGGGTATGATGTGAATGCTTATTATGACTATCACTAAGGCCATGGGAATTATATGAATATATGTTTTACCTTGAAGCATAAGATCCAATACCTCATCGATGACCAAAATATCACATTTGATGATCTTTAAAAAGAATTAGGTTCACAACCTGGTGATCACAAAAAGAAGAAAGTATTTAACAATCCTTTACAAGATGATTCTAAGAAAAATATAGAAGTGAAAATGGCATATAATTCACATCATCCTACATCACATTATGGTCACCCATTGGATGGGATTATTGTTACTTATATGTGACATGCACCTACTATGGTTTAAAGACCCTCCATTAATTTTGATGATAATGATATTAGGGATTATGAATCAGATCATCTTTCCTTATTCATTCGAGCATACCTTGATCACTAACCTATATATAGTGTTATGATTTATAATGGTGTAAGTGATAACTTTTGTACCATGACATTACATACACATTTAGGTTATACAAATCATGATTTACATCCTTTGACCAAATTAGTTAGAATATTTGATAGGACCTAAAAATAGTTTATTAGTGAGATTGACTTATCTTTATAGTTGATTTCCTTACTACTTTATCATTTATAACTTCCATGGGTGTCTTTCAATGTTATTGGGATGGCCTTAGATACATATAATTCAAGAACTACCTTCTATAGTGCATGGATGTGTTAAATACATTCATGCTAATCAAATAGTTATAGTTTCTATAATTCCATATGAGCATCTTCTTAAGAAATAAAAATTTATACCCAAGTAATTAATTATAAAGCATAATAAGGATAATATTCCACAAAAGGTTAAGTAACATACAATCTAATTTACATAATGACCAGTACTTGAGAGACCATTTTAGTAGAGATCCACAGTGGGTTACTCATAATCCTCATCTACTACACACCATATTCAGATATCCTGATCACCTACACATTTTCCTATTACTTTTATTCCAAATATAAAAAAACACAATGATGGGTTCTATAAACCCTTACTTATATTGTTTATTCATGGCCACATAATCTTATCATACATATGCATAACATTATATTTTATAATGATATATATTGCACCTTTACATGATTCTTCATAGTACCATCACTTTATTGAACCAAGTTCCCCATGGAGAGATACCTATGACCATCCATTGGATAAGATCATAGGATGGTTATTTTTTTACCATATTTTAAAAATATAAAAAAAAATTAAGAAAATTATTCATAGGTTTTATTAGTTCTTTAGATATATGTTGTTAGTTCCATGTTAATGGATAACATATCATTTATTTTTATGTAAATATGTGTTTCATGTATATTTTGAGTGTAATTAGGGCATACACAGATATGTGATCTATTTACTTTCAGATGTTGGGCCTTCCTTCTACTCATATGGACATTTGGGTCATCTATTTCTTTGATCATGGTACATATAGCTCATGTCAATTTATTGTCACTTTGCATTATCATATTTGAGCTTATGTAATTACACATGTATTTATCCATGCTTATATCTTTCACAATGTACTTGATATGCTACATACTTAATATTTTTTTCTAACACATTTATCTAGGGACTAGTATGATATGTTTATGTTGGTTGGTTATGTTTAGTTATTTTTATTTATGTACTTACTTGAGTGTTTTGATTTTCTTGTTTGAGCATTTGAATATGTTATATTGTTTATGGCCCCTCTACCATTACTTTCCTCTTTGAAATTTAAATATGTCATTGCTTATTGTATGGACATTTGATTATGTCATGATTTATTTTCATGAACATTTGAATAAGTCACATTTCTTTGATTGTGAAACATTTGAACATGCCCCTTATTTTGGGTGTCCTTGAACCATTTCCTTTTGATTTGATTTTGATGTTATTGTGTGTGTATTTGATTAATTTATGAGCTTATATTGTTACTATCTAAATGTTTTCATGATCTATATCATGTATATTAGGCCTTAATGTGATCACATTCTTTATGCTTCAATGATATATCTACATATACATGTTCTTTATCTATGCTACTTAGTTCATACACAAATTATACAGTTATCTTATCCTTTTGAGATAAGGTGACCACTAGTTTATACTTCCCCTCACTTCAAAATGGGGGAATATCAGTGGGATTGTGCCATAAAGGTATGGCTTCCACATTTTTCATAGTTCACCAAATTCATATTATAGTGGGGGCATGTTTTTGGAACATGTTTTCCATATTTACTTTAGTTTTTAGATTCATATATATAGTGGGGGCATATTTTTAAAATATGTTCTCCATACTTAGATCACTTTTTAGTTTTATATTATAGTGAGTGTATGCTTTGTAAACATCTTCTCGACACTTACATAATTTTCAAATTGGTCAAATTAAGCAGTTATATGATTCAGATACATAGTTGTGGAAAAATTCTATACATTGGTACCATTGTTAGACATAATTTCAATATTAGACATATCTAAGGTACATATGATATGAAAATAGCTCCTAACATTCATAAAATCAAATGAACTTTTATATTTTAAATACTTATATGGACTGTTATCACCCATTAGGTTGAAATTTTATAGATTGTATTAAGGCAATTTACTATAGTAATTGGTTCACTTTTGGTATGGTTCAGTTGATTAAATAACTCAATATTTCCAATTATATAGGTTATACTTATTACATAATCAAATTTTACTAGATTTATAGTGTGAGTTGCCTTGGTTTACTCACACTCACTAGGTTATAAGTATGATTGGGTTTTACGATTGAGATAATCTCAATTACTGGGTGGAAACTCACATTTTCTCCAAAGTTGGGGGCATGCATCCTCCAATATTTCTCTATCTCCATAGATATATTCACTTTCCATATTTTATAATTATCCTAATCACATATCTAATGATTCTTAATGATACATATTTTCAAATCCAATTGCTAAAAGGCAAGGTGGTTGCATCAATACATAGGTGTACTTTTAAACCTTTCTCTCTTTCAATTTCAATCATGTCAATTCTTTCAATTTTATAATATATTCACTAATTATATAATCTAACATTATCATGGTTATAGGTCAATCACTGATAAATCACTCAATTTGGACTAATTTAAAGGAAAAGTGTGTTATACACACCCAAGTACACATTTCTTTCCTTTAAACTAACAATTTAATTACTAGATTAAATGGGAGGGGGATTTAGATACTATTTATAAATTATATAGTACCTTAGTCTTGTACACTTAGAAAATAAATATCATGGATGTACCTTCAACTTATAAACCTTCTTAGTGCCAAAAAGATAACATATACTATATATTTGTGCCTTTTGCATATCTCTTAGTTTGACCAATGTTTTTATGATGAATCAAACATTTTATCATGCTCAAAATGTTATAAATATACTTATCATCTTTATATGAAATTTTTAGATATGTTCTTATTTTATAGCTACCTTGATACTTGTGTCCTACTTAGATGCCTACATTGATGCAGGTGTCCATTACCATAAAGTCATGTAATTTACAAATAAAACATATACCTATGGTTTACCTAAGTGTTTTAATGTGATGTATTATTCGAATGGATTGATACACACACACAAGATCAACCCTAATTCATTATTCACCTAGAAACTTCTTACTTACTCAAAAGGCAACATACCAAAGGTATTCAATCAAGCACTCAAGTGAGAAAAGCTTCCTTACTTTCTCTTAGTTACATATTAGTGATAGGGAAAACACATCAATAAGTATAAAGTACTAAAGGAGCATCCCATGAGCCAAAAATTTTAATTTACAAGCTAGGTCACTCTATGTACTTACTTATCACACATTGCATGATACACACATAAGCCAACATAGGCAAAAATTACTTAAGTTTGAGGCCCTTTTCAGAGCATTGGTTATTTAACTAACACTCATTGATAGAAATGTCTTTGGGGAAGACTGACACTATGTACCCACTAACCAATTTTTCCAAAACTACCATAAAGATGAAGAGTTGAAGTTTTATCATTTGATAAGGAGTGATTGTTCATGACCCAAATTTGAATGTACTAGAGTGAAGATGACATAGAACCCACGAGCATTGAGATGGTTGATCCAATTTTAATAGGTATTCTATACTAGACACCTATTTTTGAGATTAAAAAAATGCTGACATAACCATCCTAGGTCAGTGCAAGTGTCTAGAATCTAGATCCAATCTATTCACTTCATGTTCAAGATCTTGATCTGTATTAGCATTAAAACTAGCTAAGTATTTTGTTTTCATTATCATTTTAATATATAACATATCATTACTTTCTATATTTAGCATATCTTAGCATAATAAATTCAATATATGTTTATCTGAGTTTTAAAATTAAATGACTTGCTTTAGAGATATTCTACCATCCTTATGCCCTAGGCTATCTCTACCCCTTTAATCTTAGATTCACTAATCTAGATTTTAGGGTTAAATAGAAAGCTCATTGGGTTACCATTCAAGAGATAATTTTTTTAAAATTCAATATGGTTAGTACTTGATCATTTTTTGGATTTGAGTATTGAGATTAATTTTTTTGGCACAACATTTACACATATTTTTTTTAGGAAGATAAATGGCTATTTTTAGGTTTTGAGGCTTTTTAGATTGATCATTAACCTTATAATTATAACCAATAGTGATAATATATGGTTATCTAAATGTTGTTATGCCCAAATCAACCAATATTGTAGTATCAAAGGATAATTTTGACCAATTTAAGGTTAATAAAATGTGTAATTATCTATAAATTAATCATTGTTAAAAATAATGACAAATTAAAAAAAATAATGGTGTTTTACCAGAATTTGAATTAATATGTGAATTAACCCTAATTCTATTCAATTAAATAAAATAAAATATAATTTTGTAAATAAAATTAAGATAATAATAATAAAATTAAGAGACTAAATTCAATAAAGTTTAATCTATTTAAAGAAGACTAACTATGATATGAAATAACAAAATTAGTTTTTTATGTCTGAGATTTCACTATGTGAATTTAACAGAGGTTGAAACTGACAAATAAAGACTAATTATGTGAGTACCTAAAATATATATTTAAAACTGATGAAGGACATTAAATCCCAACTTGGGAAAGGATTGACTACTTTTATCACATTAAACTTACACCCATCTGATTAGTAAGATGATTTATGACAATAATAGGAACATCCCCAAGGTGTGGGACCTTGAATCTTTGGGATGAACCTATAGATAAGGATAAATCCTATCTAAACTAAGTGAACCTAATGTAATATAGTCTTGTATTCCTAAAAATCTACTTAACAAGGAATATTTATAGTGTTAATTAAGTATTTCATTATGAAAAAGGATATAAGTAAACTTAAACTGCAAAGTAGTTATGCACAAATGTTTAGAGAAATCCTTAACTTGATATAATTAGCATATGATAGACTTCAAAAATTATAGAAATTTATCCACACAATCTTAAACTCACACACCTCTCACATAATTACTTTGCATGAAGTTAAGAAGTCTAACACAACGTCAAGAGGGCTCATAATTCACCTTGAAAAGGCTCAAATGATGGGAATCCACATCTAATTTTGCATAAACTTGATTATACACAACACATGACTTATAAAATAAAGTTATATACTTATTCATGAAGGAAAGGATTGGACAACATTATAATGGAAAAAATGATATTTAAAAGCAAATACCAACAAACCCAATGTTTTACATAACATGCAAGAAATCCAAAGAAAGGTAATATTAATTCTTTATTAATGTGAAGGCTAAAGCCTATGTATAATCTTCAAAAGAGTATAATTTTGCTACACCAAAGTAGAGGGATACTTTTTCAATCATTTTATAGTCATATATAGATAGTACAAGCAAGTGAGAGAATAACATATGTAACAACCCCATTGGGTTTTACTAGAATATGGTAATTTAAAAAATAATAGTAACTGCATATTCATCTTAAAAAACTCACCATAATGAGACCTAATTAAGTTTTTTTAAACTAAATGTATTATTTCTAGTTAACCTTAAAAGGTATATAGCTAATCCATTTAGCTAATGATCACCATAACAATAATATATCAAAATAAGTACAATGTTGAGTTTACAATTAAAGTCTGCATTGATTTCATATAAATAGTTTTACAACTTCAACCATGGATAATACAACATTAAAACACCTACTATAAATATACATATGAATAAAAAGTATAGTTTCAATAATAATAAATGTCTCAATAATAATATAATTATATAAGTATCCACAGAGTAAGAGTCTCAACAAACTCAAAGTATCCATCGATAATCTCAAGTGTAGTCTCTAGTGTAGTACTTTTATGAGGAGGGAGAGCATCATACAATTGATTTTACACACCAACCATGGACCATTGATCCCCTGCACTATATACCAACAAGGTAATGACCCTCCCTTCACAGATGGGTAGATAATGATGGTGCGGGAATCCATAGTGATAAACTAGAAATTGTGTGCTATAAGATAACTAATACATGATGTATACCATAAATAAATTTGTTCTAACATGATATAATACAAACATTTAAATTATATCAAATACATTCAATTTTAGATACACTACTTATTGATCTCTAGGATCATTCAATTTTATACACACCACTTAATCAGATTGCACCTCATCTTGCATTAATGGCACTAATTAAGTTAGTGGAACCTATCACACTACTTATTTAGGGTCATTAATGTGAAATTTGGCTATTTATATAATAATATAAAACCTAATAGATTCATAAATAATATTCCCTATTAGTACATATAAAATATGCTAAGTACAAAAATATCAAATACATATATTTATTCTATCAAATGAAATGCAATGAATCATAAATAATATAATTTATTGAATAACAATAAACAAATTCATAAATAGCTCAATTAGGAAAATACCTTCCAGGTAATAAACATGCCAGGGCTTCTAGTTATAGAATATCTATATGTAACTATAAATAACATAACATTGATCAACAACTTATTTCTTTGTTCCATTTTTCACAAATATAACAAGTTAATAATATAACAACATAATATGATTTATATTTATCATTTTAAATACATTATATTTAATGCTTTAACAAAATAGTAATCACATAATAAAGCACCCATATTACTTTGATAGATCAATTGTATAATATAAACTTCAAATTGTATATGCATTTGTAAATACATTATATTCTATATAGACTTATTATTATATCCATAATTTCCTTAAGTATCATGTATAATGGCAGATGCATATACCTATTTATCTATGCACTAATTCTCCTTTTAATTATAACATAATATAAGTTGAATGATTCAGTTTTGAACATAACCAATAGACCATAACTGAAGTACTTAAAAACACATCTATCATTGAATACTTAAATGTACACAACCATATACAAATTATCTATGTCAATGTATATAATATTCTAGTTATTTTCAATAATCAACTAAGATTGTTTTTCATATTTTCCAACTAAGATTAAATTACCAAACCATTTGAAATATATGTGTGTGTGTGTGTGTGTGTGTGTGTGTGTGTGTGTGTGTGTGTGTGTGTGTGTGTGTATGTATATATATATATATATATATATATATATATATATATATATATGTATATATATGTGTGTGTGTGTATATATACATATATATATACATATATATATATATATACATATATATATATACATATATATATATATATACATATATATATACATATATATATATATATATATATATATATTTCTCAGTCAATAACATACTCAACCAATTATATTTAGAAGAGAAAATTTTCATATGCATAGAAATATATCAATAATCATATAACCTTATATAAACTTAGCCAACTGTATCCTATAGTATTAAAAATATGTAGTTTACATCAAAATCAATCATGTTTATATTTAGAAGATAACAATAAAAGGAATGATTTATTTAACTAACAACCATTTATTTAAAAGTCTCTA
The DNA here is from genome assembly GCA_037957365.1 of Torreya grandis. Classification (NCBI taxonomy): domain Eukaryota; kingdom Viridiplantae; phylum Streptophyta; class Pinopsida; order Cupressales; family Taxaceae; genus Torreya; species Torreya grandis. The sequence goes on along the minus strand of JARHVA010002293.1, from coordinate 441,487 downwards.
AAATTGTTGGACATAGAATGGAGTTTGCTAAAACCATGAAGTATATAAGATAAACACATGTGTGAAGTGTTTGATTTTATTTTTTGTGTAATTTTCTACTTGTTGGAATAAAACACATAAATATAGATCTACTATTACCATAAACAAAATATAAATCTATGCAATGAAATGCATCATAGAAACATTCCTTAATTCACCATTAATATGAAAGAATAAATGAGAGTAAGATAATAATAACACATATAACATAGATCTAATGTGGTTCACCTAATGTGGGCTACATACACCAATGAAAGTTATAAAATAAAATAATAATATAAAACAAGATTACAATGAACTCTCACAGAGATAGAAAAATCTACTATAAAGTGTTTCACAAAAAATACACTTTCACCTACACTTGCACCTACACCTACACAATGTTGTATCTCACAAGTTTATAAACCACACCTTGTAATGAACACCTGCACTTTGTAAAACACTTATAATTTGACTTTGATCCTCAAAACCACACCCTGTAAATAAACCATCAACCTATAAAGGCCACACCACATCCTGTATTTATAGTAAAATGAAGAAAATCCACAAAAAGAGGAGAAAATGTGTAATGTGTATCCAAGATAAGCATTATCCAACATGTGACAACCCTCCTCCACCTTATCAAGCTTATCCAAAAGCTCTCCTAAGGAGGAATTCACCATATTCATCTCTCCACCTTCTAAGGGCACATTTTCCCAAAAACATGTGATCACAACCAACTCCACTCAACAAAGGAATTCCCTTTTCCAAAAAATAACTAGCTTCCTCAAAATAAGGAAATCAACATGGGAAAAGGAATCTAACAACTAACTCCATGAAATATGGAATACAAATAAATTATGAATATAAGGAATATTCCACTCACATGTGGAAAACATGAAAATTATGCCCCCCACATCCTTAGAGCTCTTTAGGCCCCCAAAATTTATTCATATGGCAATGTGATATCCCCAAAGGGCTCCACACTCAATAATCTCATACTTGGAGACCATTTTTCCTAAACATAATCTATCATTACTCCATGACCACTAAGGCTAACCAAATCTGAACATAGTCTCAACTTTTCCAATGTGACCACCTTGGTCATCATATCTGTAGGATTCTAGCTAGTATGAATCTTATCCAAATTCACCAAGTTATCCACCAAAGCTATCCTAATGAAGTGATAACATAACTAAATGCATTTGATCCTTGATTGGAAATTAGAGTTCTTTGAAAAATGAATAACACTCTGACTATCACTGTGTAGTCTCCCAACTTCTTGCTCATGCCTCAACTCTCAAAACAACTCCTCTAGCCAAATCATCTCCTTGCTAGCCTCTATGGTAGAAACATACTTTGCCTTTGTGGTTGACAAAGCCACAACCTTCTATATCTTGGAAATCCAACTAACCATTGTATCTCTAATAGTAAATATATAACCTATCATACTTCTCCTACTATCAATATCCCCTAACATATTTGAGTCCACATAACCATGAAAAGTGGTATCTGATCCACCATAACATAATGCAAAATCAATGGTTCCTTAAAATTACCAAAGAATCTATTTCACTACCTACCAATGCTTATAACCTAGATCATTCATATACCTACTCACAACTCCCACATATTTATCTATGCACTAATTATCCTTTTAATTATAACATAAGATAAATTGATTGATTTAGTTTTGAGCATAAAAAATATATCATAATTGAATTACTTAAAAGCACATCCATCATTGAATACTTAAATGTACACTATCATATACAAATCATCTATGTCAATGTATACAATATTCTAGTTATTTTACATAATCAACTAAGATTGTTTTTCATATATTCTAACTAAGATTAAATTACCAAACCATTTGAAATATACATACATATACATACACACACACACACACACACACACACACACACACACACACACACACACACACACACACACACACACACACATATATAGTTCTCAATCAATAACATACTCAATCAACTATATTTAAAAGGGAAAACTTTCATATGCATATAAATATATCAATAAGCATATAACTTTATATAGACTTAGCCAATTGTATCTTACAGTACTAAACATATGTAGTTTACATCAAACTCAATCATGTTTATATTTAGAAGATAACAATAAAAGGAATGATTTATTTAACCAACAATCATTTATTTAAAAGTCTCTAAAACTGTTGGACATAGAATGGAGCTTGTTAAAGCCAAGAAGTATATAAGATAAACACGTGTGAAGTGTTTGATTTTGTTTTTTATGTAATTTTCTACTTATTTAGCCTTGAAAGTCTGATTGAATAATTTGAGAATGTAAAAATTATTTCATTTTATTTCTCAAAAGGTTGAAAAGTGAATATATATCAGGATTGTAAAAGACTATAAATAGTACTTCAATGTAATATAATCTGGTTCGATGGATTGATAGAGATTAATAGAAATTATCCTATTATAGTTTTACCTTATTTTCTTTTATGTATGGTGTATGCATAATTTAGTACTATATATTTATTTATTCTGTAATCTAATGAAATATGAATTATGGTCCTATGCCTTTATATAGATGTTGTAGCCTATTTTTAAATCTAATTCAAGATGTTTTGTGTGGTCTAAATGATTTCCCTCTCTATATCACCTATTGTGCTCCCCACTAACCAAGTTATCCCTATAGTTAGCATGTTCTAGTGGAACTCCAAAAAATTCTACTAATAATGGTGCAATGAGAAAAAACCCAAATTAGATGAACTATGCTAAGATGGTTGTCAGGACTACGAGACATAGAATGATGTCTACATGAGAGCATTAAGAATTTTTTAGAGGAAGAAATGTGAAGAGTCAGAAAGACTACAAAGGAGATAGTCTAAGAACACATATTTGGTGAAATCTATGAAATTTTACGGCAAAAATTGCCTGGACTATTAGTTGCATGGCTAGCTATAATAGAATACTATTGTTTTAGTCCAAGGAGAATAGAATTTATAAATTGGATTGAGGACAAGCTAGAGAGATTGTGTAATTTAGATACCAATTGGTCTCAAGAATTAGATTACTAGACAAAGACTATGATTGATGGATATATCATAGAGTTTGTAGCAGAAAGATACATAGCTTTTAAGACTACATAAGATCAATTTGTTTAAGGAATCAAAGAGAAGTATTTTTAGTAACTACCATTGTTGATCAAGATGTTGGTTTTGGAAAAGTCCATGGTGCCTACTACAACCAACATGGATTAGTCACTTTGGGCACCATGGGGGTACATGTAAGAGAAAGTGGATGATAAGGAGCTAAGAAGAACTTGAACTTGATTCAAAAAATTGGAAGGTGAAAAGACTTTGAGCAATAATAAAATTTTGGGACTTGAGAGAGAGCTAAGAAAAAAATAAGATGGAGTAAGATAACCAATCCTAAGGTAATTATGAGTAAGACTAGAAGTAAATTAGAAGTTACTAGAGCTAGAGAAGTGTAAGACAAAGATGCTAGAGAAGAAATGTTGTTGAAATAAGGTACGAAAGCTGATGAAAGAGAAGGGTATGTTGGATATGAGGAAAGGCTAAATGAGAAAGAGGATGCTGGAAGCAGAGATGCTGAGGTAGAGCAGTTAGGAAATAGAGGTACATCATAGTTAATTGAGGGGATTTTTGATAGAATTAGGAAGGAAAGTTCCTGGGAAGATGTTAAATTTGAAGGTAATACTATTATAGGTTCAAGTTTAAAGTAATAAGAAGCTAGAAATAAGGATCATTCATTTCAAGAGTATGCATCCTCAATCCCACTTTGTTTATAGAAGGTAGAAAAAGTACAAAGAGAGAAGCTAACTCAAGCTTGTTTGATTCCTTTACTAACAAGTTTGGAAGGCTCAATGTAGAAACCAAATGGGTGTTATAAATAAATAAGTTACAATAATTATAATTCTTAGTTACCCTTGAAAGAATAGTGTAAAGCATCCTATAGGCACAGTAACCACTATACAGTCACTCAACTTCAAAATGATCATTACATAGGTACTACCAGTTATAGTTACCAGTATTCAGACACTTGTAGCAATAGCTAATAGTCCTTCAAATATGGAACTTCATATAGGTATGTTTTTACCTTTAACGTCATATGATGTATCATTGAATCCAGAATAGTACTTAGTCACATACGAGATGAAATGGGTTGTAAAGGGGTTAATTTGGATGATGTGAAGAAATACAAAATCATAGAAGATTTGGGAAGATGCACTTTGGAGTTCATTTGAAAAATAAATGTCAATACCCTAGATTTAAAATAAGTTAAAAAAATTTGTAGCATAATTCAAAGTTAAAAATGCTCCAATCAACTGATCTAAGATCTAAAGGAGATTTGACAAAAATCAAGATAAATAGTTGGAGAATATTATCACATGTTCTCCAATGTAATGAATAAAATTGATTTCATTCTCAAAGACAAAGATAAGGATGATTGGTTTGTAGAAGTTTTATGACCTAGAATAAGGTTTGTTATTATGCAAACCTAGTTCTCCACTAAAGCTGATGCTTAATCTGCGGCCCTCAAGGTTGAGCAGATAGAAGAATATGTAGATCTTCCCTAAGTAGGATAAAAATTAGAAGCCAAGTTAGATGTTTTCATGAGTAGGATGAATGAAATGCATGAAAATAATTGAGCTAAATCAGGTTTATGGTGTGTAAAGTGTGGTCATGAGGGACATCATAAGAACGATTACCTGATAATCCAGACACAATTTTATGAAATTTGTAGGGTAGTGGGACATCCTACATCCACATACCATCTCCTTCAATAATATATTTAGAAATCACATAACATGTATTGAAATTTTTGAAAATTTACAAATTATGATGAGACTAGTTGATGCACACTACGAGAGTTAAAGAAAGATGTAACAAATAACATCTTCATAGTTATGCCCCAAAAAATATCTACTACAAAAAAATAAAGTTTAGGACTAGACGTGGAGATGACCAATGCAACTCAATTCAATCCAAGATGGGTGCCTTTGTCACCATAATATTAGATGACATCTTCACCACAATACCATCCATAAGGTTTAATCTAGCTTGAATAATACATCATCTCTATCATATAAATATGTGAATCCATAAAACAACATAAATATTCAACAACAATAAGAAACTTGGACCCCAAGTTCTCCTCAACATTAGTATGGATGATATGATGCATAGATAAATTAGCAAGGAGGATATAATGGCTAACAACCCCAATGTTGGGGATATAAACAAAATAGATGAGGCTATAAAGGAGGATATTGGGGTAGATATCATGGTAGATATCAATAAGGTCTCAATAATGATAATTAGCAAAATTTTCCTCCCATGCAATGTTATCTATGTAGTGCATATAATAATTATGCAAAGAACTATCCCATAAATCCCCAAAGGCAATTTTATTATGTATATTATAGGATCAAAGGTCAACATCAAATGGAAGACTACATTATTCTATATAAATAAAAAAATGAGAATCCAATGTGCAACATGAACATGATTCATGTGCATCAAAAGTGAAATCCCTTAGGAAAGCTATCACAAGAAAACAAAGGGCTGAACAAGGGTTACCTCCATTAGAGATGCCTCAAGATCTAGGTATCAGAAAAGTTTAATAAGATAAATATCCTAACTTTGTAATGTGAAAAACTTTAATGCATAAAAATATGAAAGTATAAAAAGAAATATAACAAAAACCATCTTATGATGAGGATAACACTATTATTGATGCTCAAATGTATGGGCAAATTGTTTACATATTAAAAAAAGAGGGTGTTGTGATTGATTTGATAGATATAATGAAAATAATTGGAATATTATGTAATGAGGATATATCTCATAATATCATAAACCTCCTTCAAAATCTTTTGGAGTGTGTGAAGTGAGGATAGATAAGGGCCAACAAAGTAGTTTGGAAGACTAAGAAGCCCTATGATATGGATTCATGAATAGACATTGAGTTGGCTAGATATGAAATCCCAAATGAAATATTTGACTTTGGTAGTACTATTAATATGACTCCTCACTCTACATGAGAATCCATTGGCCAAAAAAATCTGAGTTACAATCTAGTAACATTAAGATTAATGGATTATAGTAGAGTTGAACCTATTGGTTGAATAAAAGATGTTGAAATTAAAACAACTAAACTTAGCTTATGAGGAGACTTTGAGGTCATTGACATGAAGATAAAAGAGACCCATTAACCCCCTTTAATCAATAATAAATGGGACTAAAATGGATAAATGAGTATTAACACTATGTACAATCAGTTAGAATTTCATAAGAAAGATAAAATAGTAGTGATACCTTTAAACAAATATGAACAAAAGCCATATATCATTCCTAAGGAGCCAAAATATCCTTATGCTTATACGGAAAATAGTTGGTTTAAGGTTGGGATACATGAAATTAAAAATAGGGTACACACTATTAAATGTTATAAGTGGGATCCCAGTACTGCATAGTAGGAATAAATGCTACTATTTAAACCAATTATCACAAAGACACTAGTCAAATAGGTTCAAATTGAAGAATGTGTTTCTCCTTCAGTATGTTCACCAATAAGATCTGAGGTATAATTTTTGTTTTATAATACTAAAACTATGATGGATTGCATTAAACCTACCCCTAAAATAATCCTACCCTAGTATTTGGCCTCTTCCATAAGTGATGACTCATATGCACACGTCTTGAATTGGTCCCATAGAGATCATGAGTTAAGACCTCTAAGCATGGTTTTCACTATAGAATACCAAATAACTTAATATTTTTTAACCAAATATATTAATCCATTCATCTTAAGGATTTAACAGCATGTACCAAACGTAGAACAATAAGTCAGTACACTCAACTATGTGTTGAAAGAAACTAATAAAACATGGTGGGTTGTGCACAAAAACACATATAAGAATTAGGAGGATGACTATGAAATCTTGCATGAAAGGTTTTATCTACTATCTAGTGTTAAATTATAATGGATCTCATTTTAAGAGGGCCAATGCCCCAAACTACACATCCATCAATGTGTTGAATATGGAATACACAAGGAGTATAGCCTTGATATTGGGTGCACATATTTAGTCATACTATTGCACCTCTTCTAGCATCCCGATACATGCATCAAGAACATAGAAGAGAAACCAAACACTCACTAAAACTTCAACAAGATTTTATCCAAAATTTTATATTTGAAGATGATAATCCTTTAGTATAGAATACCCTACAAAAGATCAAAAAAATTCTATCATAGATGTAAAAGATTTAACAAATGTTATGAAATCATTTTCTCATTGGGAAGCTATGAAGGATCTAGTTTTTACATTATGCAATTACAAATATAATAAAAAATATCTCTATATTCAATCCTATAGTATAATAAATAATGATCTAACAATTCTAATGATAGTGATAGTGTGGGGATCTTGATTTAGAAGGGTTCTTTGAACTATAATGTGAAAAAGAGACTAAACTAGTATAAAGTGTAGAACCTATAGAAGAAGATAAGTTTCATAGGATTGACATCCCACAATGGGAAGGAAAACACATTTTACAATATACTATGCCTAATAGATCAATAAAATATATCAGGAACTATTGTAGAAGATGAATGAAATATTGGGATAGAAGCAACCCCTAAACTTGCATCAGTGGAAGATTACTGGGGACTAGAGTAGATCTTTGAAGCTTTTAAATTGTCAAGAGACTACTAATATATTTTTCCAATTAAATTTTGGAGGTCAAAGGCATAGATCCAACTTTGGGAGAGATGCACATTGAGCTAAAGGAATACACATGCTTGATTAAAAAGTGACCACACAAATTTAATCTTAACATGAGAACTAAATTAAAGTTTGAATAGGATCAAATGTAAGAAGCTAAAATTATTTATCCTATTGAGAAGGTAGAATGTGTGAGCCCCATAGTGGTACAACCTAAGAATATGGGAGAAATATGGGTGTCTAGGGATTACTTTACACTTAATGATGCCTAAATCAATGATCCATTTCTTATCCCTTTTATGGATCAAGTACTTGAATCTGTCACTAGACATGAGGTATATTTCTTTACAAATGGTTTTAGTGGGTACCAAAAAATTCTAATTGCCAAAGAAGATCATTCCAAAACTAACTTTGCTATTGAATGGGGGGCATTTGTATAAATGGTAATGCCATTTCGTTTAAAGAACACACCTACCATATTTTATAGAGCTATGGTAAATGCATTGAAATAATTCATTCATGATTTCCTATAAGTGTATATAAAGACTTGTCAATATTTTTTGTATTTAAATAACACTTATCAAATCTTAGATTGATGTTATAGTGATGCAATTTTTTGCATTACTAACACCTTGAATTTAAAGAAATGTTTATTCTTTACACCTTTTAGTGTCTTAATGGGTCATATAGTGTGAAATGATAGAATTATGGTGTATCTAACTAAAATTATTATTATAGTAAGAATTACACATCCTACAAACTAAACTAAAGTGTGCACCTTTATGGGTAATATCAAATATTATAGGAAATTCTTAAAAGGCTATGTAATTATATCAGTAACCATGGAAAGGATACTACACAAATACACTAAATTCAAATGGACACCTAAGTGTTAAACAACATTTATTGAGTTAAATTAGGGGCTCGTAATAACACCCATTTTGGTATTTCCTAACTGTAAAAATCCATTACATGTACATGTTGATGCTTTGAGTAGTAAAATAGGAGTCATCTTAGTACAACTCTATGAAGGTGGGCTAGACCATCCAATACATTTTCAACTAGGAAAATATCAAATGTAGAAAATAATTACATAATAATAGATAGAGAAGTACTCACCATGGTATTTGCATTACAAAAAATTAGGCATTACTTACTGGCTACACATTTTGAATTCTTCACAAACTACCAGGAATTATGATACGTGGTTAATAAACAAATGCTAGGGGGATGGATTTCCATGTGGTTGATGCTCTTATAGGAATTCCAAACATAAATCAATGTGAAATTAGGAAGGGAGAATGTAAATCCAGATCATCTCAATAGACTGTACAATAGGGAAGAAATAGAAGAACTCAAAGATGAATCTCTTGATGCAAATCTATTTAGAATTATTTTAATTCTTGATAATATGGATAATATCACAAAATTATTATAAAAAGGAACTTTTCCAACACATTATATAGAGAGGGACAAGAAATAAATGGTTACCATAGATATACCATATAGCCTCAATAATGGTTTCTTATACAAGCTAGGTAAAGATGATGTATTGCATAGGGTAGCTCTAGAACATGAGTGACCCCAATTGCTTCAAGATGATCACCAAGACATTGTAAGAGGAAACTTCACAAGAGATGATACTTTTAGGAAAATACTTTAGATTAGTTTATGGTGGTCTATAATTTTTAGGATTCACATAAAGTTTCTAAACACTATGACATCTGTCAACAAATGGGTAAGCCTAATCATTGAGATGAAATGACTTTGGTTCCTATGCTTGTAGAATATCATTTAAAATAATAGGGAATAAAATTTATCAGACCCATGGCTCCCCAAAGTGTAGTCATGCTAGATAAATTATCATAATAATTGACTATTTCATAAAATGGGTAAAAGCTACTAGTACTACCAGTTGTGGTGCAAAGGATGCTGCTAAATTCTTATATGAAAACATCATTACATGGTTTAGATGTCTAGTTAAGATGGTAAGTAATATATTCATGAAATTTATCAATAATACTTTTAATAATTTCATATAAGAATTCATGATATCACAACATAAAAGTACAGCTTGCCATTTGCATGCTAATGGACACATCAAATAAAGTTTTGGGTAAAATGTTGACAAAGATTTGTAATGTCTAGAGAGATGATTGAGAGAATTGAATTCCTAAAATTCTATGGGCCTATCACACATATTAAAAATGATCCACTAGATTAATTCCCTTCTAATTAGTCTATGTCATTGATGTAGTAATGCTTATGGAGTACATTATACCCAGTCTATGTATTGCAATGATCATGTGGTTAGGGATCAAGACTCATTAAGAGCACAATTTATAGATTTAAATAAGATGGAAAAATAAATGGTAAGAGCATAGTGGACCCAACAAATCAATAAACAAATTTAGAAAGCATGGCATGGTCATAATCTACAATCTAAGTAATTCTACCCAGATCAAAATATATTGCTTTATGAGAGTAGATTTAAAGAAATCCTAGGAAAGATGAACATACAATGGAAAGGACCTTATATCATTCAAGAAGTATCACCGTAGGGTACCATAGTGCTAAAATATTTGTAGGGAACCATTTTACTAGGAAGAATCAACGGTTTTAGGCTTAAGCCATATCCTCTTTAATCTTTATCATGCTACTAAAAATCAAGTGGGTACTAAGTAGCACCATGTAGTTAGGATTTTTTTAATGATTATTATTTTCTATATTTTTTTAGGTTATAATGTTTTTTTAGTATTCTCCTTACTATGCAACACATCATAAACACCACAAACAATTATCATCATAGGATGCAACCACTTAGACAAGACAACTCACCTAGGACAGTTGGACACTACTACACTAAGCTTGGTAATTATGTATAGGAAGGAAAAAAATGACATGAATATTAAATATAAGGCCAATGATCAGGTCAAACCATTAATAACATGGCATCTCAAAATATTGTAGCAATTTTGAAGTAGATTTGGTAATAAAATGACAAATGGATGCATAAATGAATTGATTAACTGAAGGGACATCTATTCACTAGAAAGAGCTATTAGAGCTAAAGCACACAACCTAGTCACAAAACATCCATATCAAGATGATTTATAGCATCTAATATTAATTGTAAATAAAACAATCATGTAGATGTAGTTAATGCATTCAAAGGAGGTGGTAAAATGAATTTGGGTGCCTAATGTCTATAAAAGAAAAGGATATAGATAAAGAGTAGACATTATATTTTATTGATAAAATGATATTTATATGATCAACCTTTTAAATATCTATTTTTAAATAGATTGTAATTCCTTAGATTAATCATAATCTTTGCTCATTCATCCAGCCATGGATAAAGGTCAACTATTGATCCCACTATTCGATGCTTAGAAAGAGGAAATAAGAATAGGGATAAGGCTCCAAAAAATGAATTAAAATGATATAGAACCCTTTGATTTCATTGATGTGGTATAATCTACTCTATTTTTTATAAAAGCCTAAGGAGCAACACAACCAAGAACTTTAACACTACAACATCCACTATGTGGTTCTAACACTAAATGGTTGCTCAAGCTACCTACATTTGGCCAATTAGATGAAGTCATGATAACATTTTTTAGTCTTTAAAATCAAGGTATTATTCATCTAGCTCAATATATTACCATATGGATCAATGCACACTCAATGTAAAGAGTTACTGACCTACCCAATTAGAGAGAATATCTAATGCAATACAAATTTATAGTGCCACACTTCACTTAGATATTAGAGAATAATATACCACTAAGGCAGGAAGAGGAACTCCAATTGATTCAATTATGGATGCTTCACTATGCACCATGGTTTAGTGTATTACTAAGAGGTTTTGGAAAACCATAAAGCATGCAAAGAAAATAACAAGAGGCATCATTGGCATTACCTACTAAATGATGAAGTTATACGAAGATTTAAATTAGACTAAATTCTTAGATGTTGATATTACCATGAATATTGAAAATTTACATACATAAAATACACAAACCTTTCAATATCAATTCTTGGTCTTGTTGATGTGTTTCACTCAGTGTATGTATCTCTTAGGGCTAGTAAATATCACTACTAATTTTTGGCTAGGTAATGCCTTTGCAAGAATTACATAGACCAAAACTAAATAGCATTATGAATAATTGGATTGGTTTAATGCATTGTGGTTATAATCCCTCGTACTAATTCAATCACATCCTAGGATTTCATAGGATGTCATGCAATATTTGGGTCAACATGCATTTTTTACTAAGCTACACAACAACGTACAAATAAAGGTACATGAGTTGGCTAACCTAATTATCACTTCAATGTCATTATTCATTTCAATGTTTATAGTAAAATATGAGATCTATTGATATAAAACCTTAGCTTTTAGGTCTGTACTTCCAATATAAACTATTCCTCCATAGGCCTCATAATAATAGCAGAACAAGTACCTACACAAAAAATCACATAGTTAGCATAATCATAAGATTAAACACAACTAGAGAAAGGAAAATAGAAATCACCTACATGAATAGCCTTGCCAACTATGTCAAAGAAGATAAATTGCCAAGCAAAGGCATGTCTCAAACACCCCATGGTTCCATGAATTACCATTAAGTATGACCTACATGAGATAGGGGTAGAAGAAAAATAAATGCTTCAATAAATGCTAGAGGACATCAACATCGAGGTCTATGATGCAAAAGGGGAAAAAGAGTTCTTATTTTGGAAACAAGTACACACTTTCCAAGTATGCAATTAGGTAAGGCAAGATATTTGGGTTGATATCACTCAACCACCTATTTCCATTATTGTTGACACTATAGGATAGGAAGTAGCTTAGCATAAATTATAAGCTAAAATATTTTTAAAATAACTAATTACATGATCATCTACTGCACATGTCATAGACTTATCTAAAAAAGGTAACCCCACACAAATCTTGTTCAAGAAACCATGCACACATTTGATTGTGAATCCATCATAAGTAGTGCAAGAAAGGATGGTTTATTTTGATTCACTTATAGAATAAAATACTATGCAACCAACTAAACAACCTCAACATTAGGGAGTAAGGAAATGAAATAGGTCACTCAAGCCTCCAACCAAATATAGAAGAAAGAAACTGGTAAAAAAAGAATAGTTGAGTGAAACAAAATCATCTAAATAGACTATATCAAATGAGAGCACTAAGGAAGAAGAGGAAAAAGAGGAAATTGTGGATGTATCCATGCTTAGTTAAGAGGAGTAAAAATAACTTGTGTAGGGTACATTTGAGCTTGAGGTGATATAATAATAACAAAGAACTAAGGAATCATAAGAAAAAGTATCCATGCTACCATCATCACCAAAAAAAGCTATATAGAGTCCAAGATAAACCAACAATATGAATTTATTGAACAAAAAAAGAATTATGAGGAAGCAGAGGTTGCACAGAAGTAAGTCAAGGAAGTTAAAGACAAAACAAAGAAAGCTAAGGAAGTTGAATCTACGTGCAAGTTGGTTAAAGAAGCAAAGGAAAAAAAGAAATAATAGGAAGAAGAGTAAAGGCAATAAAAATAGGCCCAAGCCATGCAAAAAAATAATTGGAGTAAGTAGTCAAAGCTAAAGATGAAGTTGAATCCAAAGTTTAAGTTGAAGCTAATGTTGAAGCCAAAGCTAAGGCTAAATTAGAAGTTAAATCCAAGTTGATGCAGAGGCCAAAGCCAAAGCCAAAGCTCAAATAAAGGCTAGAGAAGAGTGAAGTGTTTGCAAAAATTATTTGATTAGACTTTCAAAGTTTAATAAGTACAAAGTGAAGTGTTTGCACAAATTATCCCTATAATTAGCTTCTTCTAGGGAAACTCTAGGAACCTCTGCTAATAGTCATGCAACCAAAATAGATTATGATACAATTATAACATAGAAGTGGTATGAAAATGGGGAAGTTGTTAGTTTACATAGTAGCACCCAACAAGGTCACTGATTGGAGGAGAATAATTCCCCCTTTCCTTAACTAGGGACATATTCTCCTAAGCTTATGCTTCCCTTGGGAAAATCTCCATAAGTACTTAGTGAAGTTTTTGCACAAATTATCCCTATAATTAGCATCTTCTAGGGAAACTCCATGAACCTTTGCTAATAGTCATGCAACCAAAATAGAGTCTAATACAATTATAATATAGAAGTGGTATGAAAATGGGAAAGTTGTTAGTTGACATAGTAACACGCAAGAAGGTCAGTGATTGGAGGAGAATAATTCCCCCCTTTCATCAACTAGGGACATCTTCTCCTAAGCTTATGCTTCCCTGGGGGTAATTTCAATTCTCCACTCCTATAGAGTAGGTAGAGATTATAGAATAACTAGTTGCCTTAAATATCCCTAAGTGGATTAAAAAAATGCAAAAAGTAAAAGAGGGAAGGCATGACCTAGTTATTATTGAACAACTAGTTGTCAATTTTCATTTAAATAGGGAAACTAAGACTATGAAGAAAGTGAAAAAGAAAACTATAATGGTTGAGGGACATAAATTAGAATTGGAACAAAGAGAGGATATGTTATCTTGACCAAGAGAAGAAGAATGCACCCCTCTGATATGGTTAATTACAAAGAAGACACTTATATTTTTATGGACTCTATAAGGGGTATTAAAGGAAATGTTCAAAGGTTATGAATAAGCTATTGAGGCACTATAAGAAAGGAATACCATACAACCTCTAAGGGACATTATAGATAATATACAAAGAGTAGATTAGAAGTTATATGATGTCATCTAATTAATAGTAAGTGAAATAGGGGAATCATAGCCCAAATGGGGAGATGTATACCCCCTTGTTGATAAGAAGAATAAAATGGAAGGAAATCTCTTTTTCTAAAGCCAAGAAACTAGAAATAAGGCCTATGACCACTTGAACTTGATAACTACCCTAGACATTAATTAGTCCCAAAATTATGTAGCTACTATGAGGGATGGTTTAGTTGGATGGCACAAAGAGATTCAATATTTAGTTTTATAATTCATCATCTATGAAGGGCATGCCATTACAATTTTGGGAGATATGAGAATCAATGGTATAATTAACCAATGGGGAGAATTAGTCTTCAGGGCTATTTTTGAAGACTTTTTTCAGACTATAACAAATAGTTTCAAGGTAGAGGTTGAAGGCATGGTGTACGAGGCCAATGATGACATGTTAAAATTTATAATTTTTTCTAAAATTTAGGTTCTTATCATAGAGACTCTTTATATAGAGCTTGGGGCTATACTAAAAATGCATATGAAGTTGATGGATAAACTCCCCCAACTTTTCAAAAGACCTCTATTAGATTTTTAGGCAAATAAAATTGATTTTTAGGAAATTCATACTCTACACTTGAATATTTAAGTGAAAAAATATGAATCTTCATCTACAATACCTCCACCAATAACTTTAGTTATAACCACTTCTTCAATGGCAAGGCCCACTACAACTACAACTTTAGTTACAATAATATATGTTACAATAGTTACCAACATACAAGTGCCATATTTTATAAATGTTGCCTCATAGGTAGCTTCTTTCATAGCTACATGTATTAGTTGTAATTATATTTTTATTTTAATGGTTTTATATTTTATGAATGGGCAGCTCTATCATAAACATGCATGTTATGTATGGCCTTTGGCACATGATCTTTTATAAGGTAGTGTAAACATTTCATAAGAGATGAGGAATCCCCATCCTAATCTTATATATACATGTACCCTCCTCATTCCAAAGAGAGGATAATTTTTGGCATTCAATATAGATAAGAAATCCTTAGGGTTGTTCTGTAAGTATGTGATTTATGGTTGTCTCTTCCATTTCTATATTTCATTGATTATGTGGTTCGATATAGCTAGTAGTTTACTTATTTAATACATGTTATAGTAATTTTAGATGTCCTGTGTTAATTATTAAAATTATGTTAATCTATAATATGTAATAGCATTTTTAGGTTGATGAATTTTGGTAATTATTCATGTAATAAGTTTGCTAAGCTAATGTTTAAATCTATGTAGAAGTACAATTTTGATGCAACTTCCTAGACTAAGCAATAACTATTTGAAGATGTTTTTTATTAATTATCTATAATATATTATTAGGCTATGCAACACAAACCTTAATACAATAATATTTAGCCAATGACTTTGAGTTAATTATGTTTTATCCCTCAAACTCCATTATGTTTGTATGTTTTGCATGCCAAATCATCCCCATTGCAAGCTTATATATACATGTGCCCTCCTCATTCTAAAGAGAGGATAATTTTGGGCATTAAATATAGATAATAAATCTTTTGGGTTATTCTATAATGTGTGTTTTATGGTTGTCTCTTCCATTCCTATATTTCATTGATTATGTGGTTAATCTAGCTAACATATAAAAAATTTATATGTGTTATAGAAATTTTAGATGGCCTGTAGTTAATTAGTAAAATATTGTCAATCAATAATTTTAAATAGTGTTTTTAGGTTGATGTATTTTAGTAATTATTCATGTAATAAGTTTACTAATCTAATCTTTAAATTTATATAGATGTACTATTTTGACATAACTTCCTAGACTGAGCAATATCTAGTAAAAAATGATTTCTAGTCATTGGCTACAATATATTATTAGGATATACAACAAAAAAATTAATAACAATAATCTTTAGCTAATGAAATTGAATTAATTATGTTTTATCCCTTAGACTCCTTCACCATTTTTACATTCTGTATGCTAAAGCAATAAGCCAAAAACATTGGTTCTTGGTATGTGTCCTTATTCTGGAAGCTAGTTTGAGAGAACCCATTATCTTTTTTTTATAGATTCCATTTCCATCCTTACCATTCTCTCTTATTTTTTAAGTTTATTTAATTCATTCCTACTTAATTTAATCCCATAATAAATCCATGCACCTCAAGTAGATCTAGGATTCCAAACCATAGTCAAACCATCCAAGGTTAATAACCCATTTACTCCTAACTATTCCACTAAAAGGTTATTATAAAACCCTATACCCTAAAACTTGTGCCTTAGAGTGAATATTGATTCATCAATCCTAAAACATTAGAGGTTACCTCATAAGGTTCCTTGGTGTGCATAAAATGACATCGATAAAACTACTTCTGACACTATAATGAGGGCCTCTTTTATTGCTTACACATAAAGATCACTTTAATTTCATTGGATATATCCAAAAGATTGACAAGGTCCACCTCACCCAATAATAGATTCAACACCCCTTACAAACCCATAGAAAGGTTAGGTTAGATAAATGTGTCATAAAAGTATCCCAAGCTCAATCGTATACTCAAATCAAGTATCTCCCTTTGTGTCCAATGGCCCAACCCTGGTTAACTAAATATGCATTCAAAATTATAAGAGATGTTCATGATCTACCTATAAATATAAATAAATATCTCCCTACCTTTTCTCCCTCAGGAGGCAAGACTGTTGAAGGGCATTTAGAGGCCTTCAAGACCACTTTAAGAATATTGAATGTAATTCATGAGGATGTAGCTTGTATACTTTTCCCTTTTACACTAAAAATTACCACCTATGAATGGTTTCTTAATGTTCTTGAAGGCTCAATTAGATCTTGGGATGAATGCCAGAGCACCTTTCTAGGGTAATCTGGCCAAGTTACTATCCCCAACATTATATACCAGCACTTTGGTTGCATAAAAAGAGAGCCTAATGAACCTATTAGAGCATTTAATGTAATATTTTAGAAAATATATAATTAGGTAGACACTTATTATAAGACAAATGTTATGTTATCCCTTAAAATGCAAAAAAATACTTTATATCCTATATTTGCATTGTTTATGTATAGGGTAAATGGTGTTGTTGATTTGGCATGGGCTTATGCCAAGGCTATAGAGGTTGATAAACAAATTAACCCTTAGTCATAAGGACTATCAGTACCAAATGTTTATCAAACCTACACAATACTAAATCCAATACCAAATGCTAACCAAAACATTGTGGCTCACAATCAAACCCATGTATATTCAATTACCCTTATCTCACCTTGCACCCAACTAGAGTTTGAGTTTCTTGAATAATTATGTCTAAATAACTAATCCCCATAGATTTCAAACTTTAGTCCTAATTAATACTTTGACCACCTAGGTGTTAGGATTCACTCCTTAAGAGTACACTTGATTACCTTTGTATAAGAAACTAAACACAGAATTAAACCAGAAGTAATAAGTAACTAAAATTTAGAAATAGCAAAGAATATGATACGAGAAACAATACAATCTGTATTAACACTCTTCTAGAAGGAAATATAATGAATAAATCTCACTCTTCCCACACCTCTTGGGTGTCTAGTAATTCTCCCTCAAGATTTCTCTCTCTCTCTCACAATCAATTACAATCAACTCAATAACCACGTTGTTATTCCCTTACCAAGCAGACCTTCTTGATCTTGCACACTTATAGATCTAACTAGTCTTACTTACCATGTAGATCTTCCCTGATCTTGCACACCCTACAGATCAACTGATCTTACACCCCTTAAGACAACCAACCCAATTGTTGTTCTTGCCTTTAAGTTGAGGATCTAATCCTTCTTAGTCCTTCATCCTTGATTACAATACAGCCCCATGGGTCTCTTAAATAGATCCCAATACAAAAAATAATTAGAAATATAGACTCAAGACTAAAATTAGTCTTTACATGCAAACTAACTATTTGTCTAAAATTAGACCAATTTTGGAAACACACAGGTGACTGACATCGATTCCTGTCTGACCGATGCTGGCTGACCCATAACCGATGTTAGCTACTATGTACACTAAATATGACCAATGTTAGTTGGCCTAACTGACATTGGTTACTTTGACACTCAGCAACCTCCACCATTTGCATAAGATTGAAGCTTTTAGCTCCACAACTTAACAATCTCCCACTTAGAGATAAACAACTGCACTTGTACCTATACCTATACATCTTTTTATTTGTTTATGGCTTGTATCTCCATCTTCAAGTTCAATCTTGAAGACCAACAAAAGTTGAATGAAGATTCAACTTCTCCTTTATTCCCAACTTTGTTAACATATCTGTAGGGTTCTTATCCTTGCTAGCCACTATGACTATAACAACCTTCTAAATCTCTAAAATCTAGCTAACCACCATTCCACCAATAGTGAACACATATCCTGTGGTGCTTCTCCTATCATCCAAGTCACTTACCATATCTGAATCTACAAACCCATGTAGAGAAGGGCGTGACCCTGCATAGCATAAATACCTGTTGCTGGTCCCTCTCAGATACCTGAGAATCCACTGAACTGATTTCTAGTGTTCTTTTCCTAGATTGGCCATAAACTTGCTGATAACTCCCACTGCTTGGGTAATATCAGGTCTAGTACATACCATGTACCCAACCTCATCATGTGATTTAGGACACTATTTATAGCTCAACTTGAAATGTCTAACCATAGGTGTGCTAACCAGTTTTACATTCTACAAATTGAACCTCTCCACTACCTTATTCACATAATCCTTTGGAGACAAAATCAACCTATGATTTTCCCTGTCTCTAGAAATACTCATGCCAAGGATTTTCTTCGTTGCTCCTAAATCCTTCTTGGCACATGTCTAAGCTACTTTTACCTTTAGCTCAGCAATTTCCTGCATGTGTGCATGTGTGACCCTACAACAAGCATATACACTACATACAGTAACAAGATAATGTAGCTATCATTATCCAACTTGGTAAAATAAACACAATGGTCACATTGACATTGACTAAGGCCATGCTTTGTCATAAACCTGTCAAACCTCAAATACCACTGTCCTGGAGCTTGCTCAAGACCATATAACCTGGCCTTTTGTCTCACCTATCCATTCTCTCCTTTCTTTAACCTGTAAATCCATTCATCTTTCAGTGCTTTCTTTATGGCTGGCAACTCTACCAAATCCCACATTTGGTTCTCTTCCAAGGAATCAATTTCCTCATTCATGCCATGCTTCCACTATTTCTTAGATTCTACCTGCATTACCTCTTCAAAACTTCCTAGTTTTCCACCATCAGTGAGCAACAAGTAGTATAAAGAAGGGGAATAATGAATTTGAGGCTTACTTACCCTTTTAGTCCTCCTCATGGGCATTTGAGACGCCTTAACAGCTTGATGTCCGCCCAAATTTTGTTCTAATAGTGACCGATCTTGGTCATCTCTCAGTCTACACCCGACTAATGTTGGTTCCATGTGACTAACCTGATCGATGTCAGTTTCCACTTGCCTGACATCACTGAATTTGGTCTCCACCAGACTGTCATCGGTTCTTGCCTGTTTGACATCGGTTCTCACCTGACCAACATCAATATCTGTGATTTTTTGTGAGTGATGTTTTTTACCCACAAGCTCATTTTGGATCATAACCTTGTCCAAATCAACATTTCCCTACCCAGAAATATTCAGCCTCTTGAGCTGATCTATGTCCATCATCTTCTCCTTGAAAACCAAGGGTTTTTAGTTCTTAACATTTGACTTAAGAACATGCATTCCATTTTCACTCATGTGACCAAGCCTATAGAGCCACATCTTTGCATCTACATCTAAAGTAGATAAAATAGAAGGAGAATCAGTAATACAAGTAGATAGATAAAGTGTACCTACTTTCTTACCTCTTGCTAAAACAAGTGCACCCTTGGAAACTTTCCAAGATTCTGTTGTGAGAGTTACTGTGCAACCCTCATCACCCAACTTTCCTGCAGAAATCAAATTCTGCTTCAGAACTAGGACATGCATGACATCCTTCAACACCCATGTGTTGCCATTCTACAATTTTAGTTGCACTTCCCCTTTTCCAACCATTTGACAAGGCTCGCCATCCCCTAAATAAACTTTTCCAAAGTCTCCATGGACATAATCATGGAAAAATTCTCTATTTGGGGTTACATGGAAAGAGCACCAAAATCTAAAACCCAAGATTCTACTTTATCCAAGGAACATATAAGAGCATCCTATGCAACAATACCTACATCATTTGCTTCTTTATTTCCTTTATACTGATCTCTATCCAACCAACAATCTTTCTTTACATGCCCTTTCTTTCCACAATTCCAGCAGGTTATACCTCCATTTTTGGATTTGGATCTCATGTCTATCTTTGAACTTGATTTCCCTTGCTTGCTCTTCTCTCTTTGCTTTCCCTTTCTTTCAACACTTAAAGCATTCCCTGATGTTTCTCCTATGCTTTTCTTGTGAATTTCTTCATTCAAGATTATACTAACAACATCAACAACTTTCAAGATATTTGAAGCAGACGCAGTATTACTAACTACCATTACCAAACTATTCCAACTTTTAGGTAAAGAGCATAAGATTAAGAGAGCCTTAATTTCATCATCAAAATCTATATTTACTGAAATTAACTGATTTACTAATCCATGGAAATCACTAAGATGACTATATACTGATCCACCTTCCTGCATTTGCAAACTAAATAATTACTTCATATGATATACCTTATTCAAAGTTGAGGGTTTTTCATATAAGTTTGCCAAAGATTCCATTAACTCTACCATTGTCTTTGCCTGTGATAAGTTGGAAATCATAGATGATGCCAGGCTCAACCTTATAGATCCTAGAGCCTTCCTATCAAGAATATTCCATTCTTCATCTTTCATATCTGTGGGCTTCCATGCAACCCCACCCAACGGTAAGTACAGATCTTTCTGATACAGATAATCCTCTATCTGCATCCTCTATAATTGATAATTCTTGCCATTGAATTTCTCTATTATTAGCTTACTTTCTTCTGCCATTGATTTACTCCCACTCAAATAGAAACCCCTGTGAGTGACCTGTAATAAAAAAACAATAACACACTTCAAACCAGGCTTTGATACCACTTGTTAGTGAACCAAGATCTGATACCAATTGTTAGGATCCACTCCTTAAGAGTACACTTGATTACCTTTGTATAAACAACTAAACATAGAATTAAACTAGAAGTAATAAGTAACTAAAATTTAGAAATAGCAAAGAATATGATACGAGAAATAATACAATCTATATTAACACTCTTCCAAAAGGAAATACAATGAATAAATCTCACTCTTCCCACACCTCTTGGGTGTCCATTAATTCTCCCTCAAGAGTTCTCTCTCTCTCACAATCAATTACAATCAACTCAATAATCGAGTTGTTATTCCCTTGCTTACCAAGCAGACCTTCTTGATCTTGCACACTTGCAGATCTAACTAGTCTTGCTTACCATGTAGATCTTCCCTAATCTTGCACACCCTGCAAATCAACTGATCTTACACCCCTTGAGACAACCAACCCAATTGTTGTTCTTGCCTTCAAGTTAAGGATCTAATCCTTCTTAGTCCTTTATCCTTGATTACAATACAACCCCATGGGTCTGTTAAATAGATCCAATACAAACAATAATTAGAAATGCAAACTCAAGACTAAAATTAGTCTTTACATGCAAACTAACTATCCATCTAAAATTAGACCAGTTCTGGACACACACAGGTGACCAATGTCAGTTCCTATTTGATCGATGTTGGCTGACCCATAACCGATGTCGATTACTATGTACACTAAATATGACCGATGTCGGTTGGCCTGACTGACGTCGGTTACTTTGACACTCAGCAACCTCCACCATTTGCATAACAGTTAAGCTTTTAGCTCCACAACTTTACACCAGGGTGATAATACTAATTCTAATAAGGTTGAATTAGACACCATTTAGAGGATGGTAAAAAAGTTAAGAAATAAATTCTTGAGTATGCATCAGTGAATGGGAAACACTAGTGGCTAGAACACCAATCAGAGATTCAATTATCATAGGTACAACATGCCCTTCAATAGGTCAAGAAATAATATTTAACAACCACATAATAAGATGCCTAAGATAAACATCTTAGAGATAGCATTTCCTAATTGGTACATGGTTCATAATATAACATAGCATGGAGAACTAGATTACATAGAATAATTTACAATGTTTGAAATCTTTCAAAAGGAAATAGATAGGTAATAAATTTTGACAAATCTACTTGAACTATCTTTTTCCAATACTCTAGGTCATTCTATCTTGATAATGTTATTTGAGAACTAAAACTTTCCATTCTAAGTGGAAGATGAGAATGAGACTAAGGATAACACATATGAGATCCATGATGCTAACATTTTCACAGGAGTAACTACAATCTGAGGAAGAAGACACATATCATTAATTCTATGCCACCACTCATCTAGATCCTAGAGGTAAGAACAATCCACCTCATCCAAAGGACAAAGATTAGTTATAGACCATCGAATCACAAAGAAAAGAAGGATAAAACATCATAAAGTACATGAATAAGATCCAAGACAATATCACTTTACATGAGTTAGCTCGTATCACTGAGTAAAGATAACTACTACTAAAAGCCTTGAATATAAGGTCCTCTACAACAAACAAGTCAAAGGCTGCACATATAAATGTAATCATTTACAAAGACAAAACTTAAATCTCACATTTATTATTAACATTATGAATGTTCTTAATTATCTAGTGGACTTAGGATCTTAAGTTAATGTGATGTTTATAACTATTTGCAAGAAATTGGGGTTGACCCTAGATATGTCAAAAAGAGTGGTCTTTCAATTGGATAAATCCTTTGTACCTTATGTTAGAGAATTATTAAATGTATAGATACAAATTGTATTTGAGCAATGTGTACAATAATATATAGAGATCCTAGTGGTTGACATTCTAGAGTCTTATGCTTTATTGTTCAATTGAGATTGGTCAAAGACATTAAATGGGTACGTGTCCACTGATTTCTCACACATGTGGCTACCATAGGGAGTATCCAATTAGATTAAAGTTGATAGAGAGTTGAATATGAAGTACCTGATCATAGAGTACAATGTCAAGAATGAGAAGGTTAACTTTATATCCTCACATCATAGTGTCTATACATTCATAACACAACACAAGCCTCATAAATGAGAGTTTGAAGGTCCTTCATAGATGTGGACTTTCTTTTTTTATGGTGCTCAGTCTAAAAAAGGTTTTGATGTTGGTGTAGATCTAATAAATCTAGATGGAAATAACTAATTCACCTTATGTAGGTTAAAATATGATGACCTAATCCTAAGTTTATAGTTTGTATTAAAACATGATGTCAAGTAGCTATACATATTTGGTGATTCTAAACTAGTGGTTATCTAGATTAAAATAAAATATCAATGCAATCCAATTTTATCTACTCAAACTTACACCCTTGTGAAGGTTATTTCAATCCTTCATAGTTTGGAGTAACATGGAGATAGTCCTAGGCTATGGGTGGCCTAATAGTTGGATTGAATCTCTAGCTTATAAGGGCTAGCTCCCCTTGATGTATCATTTAGCCTCTCTACACTACACTACTAGTTTTCAAGGAAAAAGGAAGGAAGATAAACTAAAATAGGACCTATCTAACTAACTTGATACACAAAAATGTCCACTTCACTTTCTTAACATGTACTAAGAAGGCTTAATTAAAACATGAACCTAATTTAAATTCTCAAATGGAGAGTCTCCAAACATAAATATTTCACATAAAGGTCACTAACTTGATGCATGATATAAGGTACCTGATCAATAGGTCTATCAAAGGCACTAAGTAAGGATTACACTTGTCATACATGTAAGGATGTTTAAACACATTATGTAACCTGAAAGGATAAAATACCACCACAAATAGGTATACAAGAGAGGATAAATGTGAGGAACCATTCACTATCACTAACATTCATCTAAAAACCATAATAATACACTAGTCACAAGCATTGGGTATTCATGAATTCAGTCTTGTTAAATTCATAGAGATAATTACACATGTTTTTATGAGTAGGGATCTACCATAACTCAAGTTAAGGATCACTACAAAGATAGAGAGAGAGAGAGAGAGAGAGAGAGAGAGAGAGAGAAGAATAAAAATTAGGGATGAATCATCCACCTAGTCTTCTTTCAACCTCTATGTAGTACTTTCTATATTATCTCTTCCTTGCATGGAAAATGGCATACTAGTGTAAAGGTAATATTTTTAAATTTTTTATTAAGTTTTGGTCTTGATTAGTGAAGTTTAATCCCTTAAAGTGCCCAAATCTTTTCTCACCTTCCTTATATCCTTGCTTGCATATCCTTCTTAATGAATAAGTCTTATTCCATAAAAATAGGTCTTCAAGTGTTCATCAATTCCTCCATTGAATAATTCTCACCCATTTATGAGGTCTCTATTATGACATGGAATTGCACCCTTGTGGAGGAGTTATTCAGGCTCCTCCACTCCCAATCACAATATGGGAATAACCCTAGGCTGTGGGTAACCTATAATGGGGCTAAACCTCTAAAAAAGGCTAGTGTATTTTTGAGGAATAAACTAAACTAATGTTGTCATATGGAAAAGGGTTAGGAATGGGGAAAGGGATATTAACATATCCAAAGGTTGATGTGCCAAATAAAAATGGGAAAATCCCATAAGATTGTACCCATACTAGATCAACACAAGACAATGCTAGCTCACACAACCTCATAATCTAGCCTAGTGCATAAGTGTTTCATGGACTAGGTTTAGGAAAAACACCAATCCAAACTTGCAACACTTTAAAAGAGGCAAGGAAGGAGGACAATGGATATGGAAGAATCTCCTTCACAAGGCCATCATGCATAACTCACTAAACACTGCTCTAAGGCAAGATATAGGTAAAGAAAGTCTATTATTGCATCAAGAGGTAGTTATTAAAAATTCTTGATAGGGTTTAGCCTAATTAATATGAGCATATTTTTAAATATCTCAAAGAGTCCCCTGATACTCCCAAAAATGAGCATCCATTTACAAAATGAGAAAAAAAGGGTAATATAGAGAAAGGGATAATAGAGAAAAGGTAGCATGCTAACCAAGATCATTAAATGAGATACCACATTTAGATGAATGTTCTACCATATTTTGATAAAATCAAAGGTAATACATCATAGACAAGATAGCCTACATTTGTCCCAATAGCCTCTGAATCATATCATTGATTGATCAACTCACTAGAGGACAAGAATGAGTCTAGGGTGATGAATCATGATCCTAATATGAAGAGAAACCCTTAGATACCTAAAAATATATTAAATGCTTCAACTAATTTATCCAATCACTATATATCCATCTTAGAATCCTATTCCATCTTCCACTTGATTTGTTCATAAAGACAAAATCCTCAGATCTCAAACCTGGCAGAGCCATGCTTGTGTCTGCTTTTAGTGGTTATTTGTCAGAGCTATGACTATATCAAAGGATGAGAACTCTAATATGATTTATTTATGTTTGCATCTACCCTAACCTAGATATGGACCTTTAATATAGATTGAAAACCAATCCAAATTATTGGTTTTTGTATAGTCATTATATTAATGAAGATCTATAGGTTGATTAATCTCATTTTAACAGCTAGCTACCCATTTTTGATCTCTATTAGGCCTATAAAGACCTATTTTTGACTTTGAACATTTATAGAAGATAAGAACTCATTATCTACATTAATATTCTTTAAATATCAATGATCATAGTCATGAACTAATTATATAACCCTAAAATATGAGATCTATAAGTTCTAAATCTTTGAATCAAAGGTTGAGAATAAACTTAAATGGTGATAGAACTTCAATAATGACAATCTTGATTGTATCACTATGTCATATGATTAAGAATTCTTGAATGTGCTCTAATGGTGACATATGATCTTTGAAACATTCATCTTGTTTGACCTAGGTCACATGTTTGACCTCTACTCAAAGTCTCATGTCTTTGAATTTTAATATTGATCATCGATCTTGATCTAGGATTCCAAAACTATGCCATATGTTAGCTCCTCATTCATCATCAAGATACATTGAATCTTTAACCTATCACTCATCATTGATCTGCTTCTATGAGAATGAATGTGAGCCATATATAT
The DNA here is from genome assembly GCA_037957365.1 of Torreya grandis. Lineage (NCBI taxonomy): Eukaryota > Viridiplantae > Streptophyta > Pinopsida > Cupressales > Taxaceae > Torreya > Torreya grandis. The sequence goes on along the minus strand of JARHVA010002293.1, from coordinate 414,767 downwards.
TTTTCCAAATTATTGTGGTTGAGACACTTATCACCTGCATATTTGCTCTTAGGATCCACTAATATTTTGGCCCATTGCTCACCATTAGATCTAATTTATATGATAACATGTACACCATCAATCTACTTGGACCCATGCACCATTAGATATTCATTCAGGCACTTGAGATCTTGACACTTGTCAGCCATGTGTTCATTCTAAATTTTTGACTTAACGCTCACTATTGATCTTTGTTGCATGATCAAATGCATGTCATTGGATCTTTGAGACCCACTGACATCATCAATTTCCCACTCACTATTGGATTTTATCTTAACTTTTGATATTTGGACACTTGTCAACTGTGCATTCAACCTTGGGATATTTGAATTCTAATGGCTATTTTTCTCAACTTTAACTTGACATCCCCATGTATGTATCACTTTGTAAGTCTAATTTTAAAACTTTATATCTTGAGATAGAAAAAACATCAAGATATGAAATTTACAGAGCATGATCTAGGAATGATTAACTTCATGTCCATGTGATATTTTGGCTTGAACGGATTTATAAGCATAATTATAAAATGCATAATCAATCTAACCTATCCATTTCTCCATGATGTGTGATGATGGTCTAGTTATTCTATACTTGTGCTTGAACTATTTCCTAATCTTTCAAAGCTCCGATGAGTCTCTAAGGCCTGTGTGAACTCCTTCCATGATCCTAAATAAATTGATCGCCATGAGAACCTGCGTCCTCAAAATTTAACAAACTACACATTAAGTTTAATTAAAGTGTTTTAAAAGATTTACAAGCTACATGTGATCTTTGGACCACTCACTCCATCTAGAACTCTATTTAGCTCACCCATTCGATTATAAGATTTGTATTTGAGCCAAATTTGGTCAAAATATTTGGATACTAATAGGGAAATGTGCCTTATATGCTTCAAAACCCAAACTAGTTTCTTGGTCTGAACCATTAGGTATGGAGTGTCCTCTCTAGTTTAACTTATTGATCTGAAGTCAAAATTGGCAACCAACCTCTAGATAACTCTTCTTAAAGAAACAAGGACAACAAGAATAAACCAAATAAAGTAAATTCCACAAAAGCACTTATAAAAAATAAAAAAAACTAACCTACTAAACAAATGTACACACAGGCACTTAAATAGAATCATAGAATCTACCTACCCTAAACTAACCAATCAGAATGGAACCTATACAAAACCATTGATTGGTTGTACAAAATAGTTACCTTTATGTTTTACATGCTTGAGGTTAGCTAACCAAAGATGGAGAAGGAGTGGCTATTAAACATATTGGTGATATACTTCTCCAAGAATAAGAATAAAAACAAACTCACCTACCCAATCTAATTGATTAAACATATAAGCATCTTAGAGTGCATAGGCAAGTTAATCTAGATCTTTTTGATGCTCAAATTTGTGCTCTAAATTAATCACAAGTTATTTCTCCTCCTTGTCATCTTCCAACTGAGATAGGTACTCGATATGACATCCTCTTGTCAATACAAACATTGAGAAATCAGATTTTACCTAATTTTTGCACTTTGTTTCTCCATCATTATGCTCCTCAGGTGTAATCAGATCATAGTCTCCTTGGAGAGGAGCATAACTTGCTCCCAAGATCTCAAACAAGTCCTCTAATTCTTATTCACTGGCTAATGTATGAAAGCTAATCTTGAGTTGATTAGGATCTTGTCCTTGAAGCACATTCTCATATTGTAGCTTTGTTCATCTTCAAGGTCCTCCTCTATCACACAAAGTGGTAGCTCATAAAAATGCTTTACCTGAGTACTCGAGATGTCTTCTTCATCAACCCCAGTCAAGATTTAATCTTATTCTTAAATGGAAAATAAGGGTTTATTTGACCAACCAATGTCCGAAAAGACATTTTTTTGCTCAAGGTCTAATTTACCTTCCTCCAACTCTAATCTATCAGGCCTACCTTCATTTAACAACTCATCCTAAAGTGAACCAACCTCTGGTTCCTTGTTCTAATCCTCTTCTTAATTTATGTATAATGAACCTTCAGTATTCCATTCAAGGTCTACTTTATTTTCAACTTGAGGATTGTCCTCATTAGGATCTAAATCATTAGTGTCAAAGCCATGCCAAGAAGGCTGGTCTAAACTTGATTCTTCCTCTTCTGAATGAAGTGGGATGCCTATCATGATCTCCTCATCATATACACCTATGTTTTCCTCCTTAGGTTCACCTATGATTTCAAGCTCCTCCTTTATCCTTTATATAATAGGTTCTTTCTCCAAGAGGGAGATGGTGGGAAGATGAAAAAGTTCATCTTGCTTGCAGCTTATGAGATTATGATTCTAGTTAGGGACTTTGAATGGTCAATTTGGTGGATCTTGAGTCGGTGCTTGGGCTACTTTGATTAGCACCTCTTCTTTCTAAAAACCTTTCTGAATTGACTTCCATGAAGGGAATGTGTAAGAAATAGCTACCTCTTCTTTATTTTAACTTTCTTCCTCTTTCCTCATCTTCAGATCTAACTCTTTGATTTGCCTATCTATATTCTCTTGGGATAGCTTCTCTTGAAGGTGGTTAGGGGCTTCATGAAGATAAGGAACACAAGAGGGGTGGTATGAGCTACAAGAGGATTCTTGAGTAAGATCAATGGAATATTAGACCTTAATAATAGGCTTCTCCATAATAGTCCCCTTCTTTCTTTGAAGGCTCTTTTGGATTGAATTATAGGAAGGGAACATCTGAGGAACACATGAAAGGTCACTTAGAATAGTCTCTTGGGGAAGAATGGGTGGCATATATTAGGGCTGAGGTGGTGTGTATGAAGACACATGAGTTTGATGGGGTTGTACCTATTATTTTTCAAGGACTCTTAGCTTATTCTCAATGCTTTAAATTTAACCACATACATTCATCATCTTACTTGAGAGGTTTTTTTCCAATTTTCTCCCTCAATAGGTTCCCATTCTTCATTCATTAGCTATAATTCATTTCTCATGTCATGAAGGATATGATTAGGGATATCTTGACCATATCCCATTTATGTGTTAAGGTATATAATGTACCTTTGATAGCCTAAGATCATTTACTTCCAACTTGAAATGGATTGGTTTGGGGAATAACTAGGGATATCTTGAGCCTAAGAAGGAAGATGTACTTATTCTTGATAACCACTTGGGGTAAATCCATAAATATTTCTAATATGATATGAAGGATGCTGAGGTAGAGAATCATCATATTGATCAAAAGAGTGATGATACATAGTAAATAATGATGACTAGGCACCTAGGATACTTAAACTAACTGATGAATACTCAAATTTGCCATTGATGTTTGAACAATTACCTTCAAAGGTCGATTTCACTAAAATGCAACACCAAGAACCTTTTAGTGAGATGAAAAATGTAATAAAGTCCTACTAAGCATTCAATAAACTATTATGATATGGAATTTCACCCTTGTGTAGGAGTTATTCAAGCTCCTCCGCTCCTAATCATAATATGGGAACAATCATAAGCTGTGGGTAACCTATGATGGGGTTAAACCTCTAGAGGAGGTCAACTTCCTCTTGATGGATCACCTAAACTAATGATACTATAGGGAAAAGGGTTAGAAAGGGGGAAAGGGCTCCTAATAAAGTTAACCAGGTGATGATTCAAAAAAAATGTGAAAGTCCCATAAGCTTAAACCCACACCAGATCAACATAAGACAATGCTAGATCACACAAAATCATAATGTAGCTTAGTGCATAAGTGCTTCATGGACTAGGTTCAGGTAGAACACTAATCTAGAACTACAAATAGCTTGAAAATGCCTTAGAAGAGGAAAAGAAAGGAAGACAATAGATATGGAATAATATCCTTCACAAGGACATCATGCACAACTCACTAAACATTGATCTAAGGAAAGAGATAGGTAAATAAAGTCTATTATTTCATCAAGAGGTAGTTATTACAAATGCTTGATAGGGTCTATCATAATCAAGATAAGCATATTTTTCAATATCTCAAAGAATCCCCTCATAATCCCAAAAATAAGCATCCATTTACAAAATGAGAAAGAAAGGGTAATATAGAGAAAGGGAGAAGAGAGAAGAGGGAACACATTAACCAAGATCATTAAATGAGCTACCACCGTTTGATGAATGATCCACCACATTTTGACAAAATCAAAGATAATACATCATAGATAAGATAGCCTTCATTTGTCCTAATAGCCTCTAAATCATTTCATTGATTGAATAACTCATTAGAGGACAAGAATGTGTCTAGGGTAATGAGTCATGATCATAATAGGAAGAGAAACCCTTAAAGACCCTAAAAATATATTAAATACTCCAACTTTTTTCTCCAATCACTAGATCCCCATCTTGGAACCCTACACCATCTTCCACTTGACTTGTTCATGAGGACAAAATATGCATATCTTGAACCTAATAGAGCCATGATTATGTCTAATTTTAGCAGATGTTTGTCAAAGTTGTGACTATATCAAAAGATGAGACACTCTACCATGCTTTATTTATGTCTGCATCTGCCCTAACCTAGATATCCTTTATTATAGATTGAAAACTAATCCAAATTTTTAGTTTTCATATAGTCATTATATCGATGAAGATATATAGGATGTTTGATCTCATTTCAATAGGTAGATGCCCATCTTAGATCTCTATTAAGCCTAACAAGACTTATTTTTGCCTCTGAGCATTTATGGAAGTTGAGAACTCATTATCTGCATAGATCTTATTTAAAGAGAAATGATCATAGTTGTGAAACAATTCTAAAACCCTAAAATATGGGATCTCTAAGTTCTAAATATTTGAACTAGAGGTTGAGACTAAACTTAAATGGAAATGGAACTTCAACATTGACAATCTTGACTGTATCACTACATCTTATGGTTAAATATGCTTGATTGTGCTTTAATGGTGACATATTCCCTTTGAAACATTTCTCTAGTTTAACCTACATCACTTGTTCGACCTCTACTCAAAGTCTCATGTCTTTAATTTTTAATATTGACCATCGATCTTGATATGGTCTTCCCAAACCATGCCATCTATCAGCTCCTCATTCATGCTTAGGATGCACTAACTCTTTTAACTCTCACTCACTATTTATCTAATTTTATACAAATGAATGTGAGCCATAAATCTTCTACCAAATTAACATGGTTGAGACACTTTTCACCCACGCATTTACTGTTAGGATCCACTGACCTTTTGACCCATCACTTTTTATTAGATATAATTTATATAATTTCATGTGTACCATCAATCAACTTAGACCCATTGATTTTATCTTTGACCTCATACCATTAGATCTTCACTCAGGCACCTGATATCTTGACACTTATTAGCCATGCATTCATGCTAAATTTTGATTTGATGCTCACCATTGATCTTCAATACATGATCAAATACATGTCATTAGACCTTCAGGACCTATTGATATTTTTGATCACTCTCTCACCATTGGATTTGATCTTACCTTCTGATATTTGGACACTTGTTAGCTATGTATTCAACTTTAGGATATTTAAATTTAAATGGCTATTTGTCATAGCTTTAACTTTACATCTTTGCACACATCTCACTCTAAAAGTCTAATTTTGAAGCTTTATATCTTGAGATATAAAAGACATCAAGATATGAAATTTGTAAAGCACGATATAGGCATGAATAATTTCATTTCCATGTGATCTTTTAGCCTGAGAGGATTTCTAAGCATACTTATAAAATACACAATCGAGCTGACCAGTCTATTTCTCTATGATGTGCAATGACAGTCTAACTCTTCTAGACTTGTGCTTGAATTATTGCTTGATCTTTCAAAGATATGATGAGTCTTTGAGGTCTGTGTTAACTCATTCCATTATCTTGACTACATTGATCACCATGATAACCTGATTCCTCAAAATTTGACAAACTACACTTTAAGTTTAATTAAAGTGTTTCAAAAGCTTTGTAAGATACATGTGATCTTTGGACCACTAATTCCATCTAGAACTCTATTCAACTCATCCATTCAGGTAAAAGCTTTGTATGTGGGCCAAATTTGTCCAAAAATCTCTCCACCTTACTTGGGCTATTAGAAGACTCTTCGAATCTCCTTTGACTTTGTCACCTTGACTTGGTGTAGGAGAAGAAAAGGTCTCCTTAAATTTTTTTATGACTCTTTCAAGAATTTAAAAGCTTCTTAAAACCAACCTCTTTATTTTTTCTCTCCCTTCAAGTGGCATAGAAGGTGAGAATCAACCTTAATTATCATGTTGAATAACTACAATGTATTGACTTGGTAGTTTCACAACTTGGACTCCTCTTTCATCATGGTGTAAAAAGGAGAAATTTAGTTTTGCCTTGAAGAAAGAAATTTACCTCCATGGATGGACTCTCAACATCATAAAAAACCTATAACAAGACAATTAGAGCCATAAATTAGTTCAAAAGATGTGATTTTTATTCAAAATGTCTCCTTTAACATTATTCCTTTTAGCCCTAAAAATAGGTAAATCCATTATGAAGAAGAAATTATGGAGGATTTTATAGAAATAAATAAATATTTGAGTACCTATTATCCCCTTACAACTCCATGTCAAGTTTTAGGACCTAAATCTGAGTGGAAGTAGACTTTGTATCCCATTTTCTCTCTCTAATTAGGTCTAATTAAGCCACCTTGCCTAGAAACTATGTTTTTACTCAAATGGCCTCCAACATGTGTGAAAGTTTTAGGAAGTGTTTGATTCACTTTCCCCATTCTGAGAACATGATCCATGTCAAATTAAAATTTTTGAGACCTTGTATGGATGGGTGAACCATGAAATGTCCAAAAACCCTAGTCTAGGCACTTGTGCATGTTTGAGAGGCATCTAAAGTGTTTTTCATAAAATACTCATGCTTTTATGCTTTAAAAAGGTTATTTTAGGTCTAAAACACCCTTTCATAATTCAATCTCATGAGGATAGTCCTTTAGAATAATGTTATAGGCTGACAACCTCTTCTTTTAGTTTGCAAAATTGAGTTCTCTCCACATTTTGATCAATTTGCTAGTCTTATAGAGCTAAACACTTTTGTATGAGACATAAAAATGTGTTTAGATTATTTTATAAGCTTAATTAAGTAATTTAACACCTAGGTTCATGGTTTAGAATCCTTCCTAGACCTTTTTTATTCACATAAACACCTACAACCATAAATTTATGAGCAATTTTGTAAACCTATACCTTATTTCTTGAGAATATGTTTAATAGATCTTATAATATCACTAAAATTATTTCAAGGTCAAATAAGTTCATTATAAGCACTAAAGGGTATATATTTCTCATCAGGTTATTGTAGGGGTTTAAATAGCCTGTGAGCATCCTAAGTTAGTAATGATCATTCATAAAGGCTAGGGCCTTTCATGAACTATTTCCATTAGGTTTTGTAAGGTTAAAAAGGTAATTAACTCCCCCCAAGAGAATTTCCAACAATTAATCTTACCATGTAAGATATAAGAACATTTTGGAGGATCTCAAGTAGGTAATAACAAGTTTGTCCTATGAGGTCTAAAGGAAAAACTTATGCTTAAGAGCCTTCTCAATGATTTTTGTTGCTCATAATACCTCAAAATGGTATGAAACACCCATAAAACATCATCCAATGTTATTTTAATCAAATTTACACCATAAATGGCCAATAACAGGCTTTGTTCACACATGAGGGTTTCTTTCTAAACTAAGCTTTTTGACATAAAAATAGTTTGGAAACCTCTTCTATGATCTATGAACATGCCCCACACATTATTTTCAACTCAATTCATTCACTTAAATAAAATGTCATCTCCTTTTATTGTTCACACTAAAACCTCCTTGACTATAGGTGCATACTAGACCCTTCTCAACTGTAACTTTGACGTGATCCTCATCTATTAACCTTCTCAATAGATTTTAAACTCATAGGTTCATATTGAAATAATTTATTAACCTAATTTATACATTTAAACCATAAACATGTATCCATAAGTGCATTCTCTTGCAATGATTTACACACAGGCTATAATGAGGTTCATTGAATATCCTAACTATGTTCTCAAGAATATTCTTGCTTGAAATAGGTTTATCATTATAATACCTATAGTTACATATATAAACTCCTCATGAGTTTGGATTTTTTTAAGGTATATATTTAATAAGCTATATAAAATTATTTATAGACCTTACTATCATTGACCTTCCTATTTTCACTCATCACTATTACCTTGCACAAGGACTGTGTGTGCACATTCAGCCTACCAAGCCTAGATGCATTATTCAAACTTGGTCATTGGTAATTGATTGTGAGGATAATAGGAGTGATTTAATGTCACAAATTTATAATTTACATGCATTCCCTTAGACTCTTTTTCTTCATACTAAACAAGAATCTTCACTAAACAAGGCAAACAAGCATGTAGGTTATATGTTTGCATATGTAGGGTTCAAATCAGACATGCTTGGATCATTATTTATGACCTTGTAGTATTTTTGGTTTCATACATATTATATTTTAACTAATCCTCAAACTCACTATTAAACATTACACTTTCCTCTCAAGTTTGAAGACGAATTTGATGTGCTCAAATAACCCTGTCGGTAGTAATTTGGACTTGACTAGATTTAAAGTTTTAGGATATTTCCAAAAGTCATAGTAGAAATAAAAATAAATTATCCATCATACTAATAACCAAGTAAAATTCCTTTGAACCTTTTCAACTCTCTCAAGATAGTCATATTCCATAAGCATACAACCTTTTTCTTACATCTGTTTAGGTTGGGTTATAGGTGGCTACTTGGTGAGTTTTGAGTTTTTAAATTTCTCTCTTTAAACTAGATTATTGACTTATTGTTATCATTTGAAATTCTCTAAATGAACCTTTATTTTCAAACTCAACTCTTTTCATACTAATTAATGATTTCCCTGCCCAATGTCTAAAAATGATCTATATCACCCAAGCTAGCCTATAGGTGTTCTTTTGCCCTTTATATGGACAAAGGATAGATGCATGGTAGGTTAAAATAACAAATGATTTATTAATACCTTTATTTATCTTATATCACCTTAGAATTTGGAATAAGTAATAACTTAATCATTAAATAAATTGCAACATGAGACCAAAAGAGTGATTGTTACCATTACCTTAAAACATGCCAAAACACCTTAACTTATCTGAAGCATGGTAATTATAGTGTTATTCCTCTAATAAATTTGAATCCTTATGAACTTATTCATGCTATCCTAATAGAGTTACATGTCATTACTTTAATCTCTAATAGACTAGGTTGAAACTCTTGCAATAGGAAAATGTTTCTTCAAACTTCTATTGCAACCTCCATGAATGTTGTAGGTGTCCTTTGACATCATCTTAATATCACCTAATAAAACCTCCATGAATCCTTTTTTGGAACTTTATTTTAATATGTGATAATACATTGACCTTATTATATGATGTATGGATGCTAAATTGATTTTATCTCTATACACACACATTCACAATCGTTCTTTAGACCATGATACATAGGCCTGAATAGGACATTTAAGCATATTAGGCTCAATTGGGTATTTTTACTCTCATAAGTGTCATTAGTAAATATAATACCTATAAATAATTATTAGAGGTAAATTATGTTCTTTAAAGTTTATTTAATTTACCTCATGACTCTTATGCTCATGGCATTTTCCATATTGACCTCTACCTTGTTCATTAACTTCTATGGGAGAAATCTTAAGTAATTAGGCCTATGAGTGATCTCTTGAGTCTTAAGAGAGAATGGTATCTAAGACATCATATGAAATACCTAGTTGAGATGAATCAAACTTATCTCTTCATTAATCATCTTCTAATATCATGTTGATCTCACTGAGATACTCTTACACATTATAAGCTCATTCATTACAACTACACCTTTCCATTATGTGCTTGCTTAAACCATCTTAAGGAAGACTAATTTTAAATATATAGGAAAATTAAATTTATTTTTGAAATTAATAGGTGTATAATTAATAATATATTAATTTCAAACCCCTTAAATTTGGAAACATTCACTTGATAACCAAAAACATGCCTCCTAGTTTCTTAAGTAGACCATTCACAAAGACACCATAAGAGATCAATTTTATTTTACAAACACCTTCTCAAAAAGATTTACCTGATAAATAAAACATATAATAATTATTATTTTACCCTTTAGTCACCTCACCATAACCATTTTTCACCATCGAGCTCTGAAGTGAAGAAACATAAATAAAATTGGACCCTGTCCGGATGAATAAACCGTAGTGACCCCCTTATACTCTTAGCAATTATTCATAAAGATAGGGGGATGAAAATAAAAAATAATGACTCAAACTTTAAGGTAATCAATTTAAATATAAATTTCATATATATTTTTTCTAACCTTCTCTCTCCTATCCATATCAATAAAAAAACTATTGAGCTTCAATAACCTACCAAAGAAATCGATAAGGGAGAAAAGAAGGTTTTCTTCATTTTAACACCTAAAAGTTCTTCCAAACCATTTATTTGACTCTAAGGGGAATAAATAATGTTTTTAAGGTAATTTAAACTCAACTATATTATGTAAACTTGTATGAAAGCCTCAAAAGAGTCTCTTTTAACACTAAAAATGCCATAATTACTTAAGGAACCTGATGGAAATGCTACCAATAGTGTTGATAAGGCCTCCAAATGTTTGAAACAATGTATCATGATGTATTCCAAAATTATTCTGATGCTTTACTTCCATTACCTTTCAAAACCTTCTCTTAATCCATAAAAATAGGTCTAAAATGTAATACATATGGGTTATGATGTTAACAAAAACTATCACCAACTTGTTTAATAATTTGTAAATAAATACATAACCTTGACACATGACATAAGACCTATAAAGATATTCTATACAATTTTCACCTTTTGAAACAAATTAAAATAGATCAAGAGGTGGCTAAACAAAAACAAAGCTATGATTAACACAACCTTAAACTTGTCAAATCTACCTTAAAATATGCTAATCAAGGTTTCAAGTGACCATTACAAGGACTATAAAATCATGAAAAAGATATGAACAAGGTTTTAGAAGCATGAAAAGTAAAGTTTCAAATTATAGGGTGATAATTTGACTTATGAGGTCAAACTTGTCAACATTTTGGTGACTCAGTTGGGAAGCATGGCTTCTATGCTTATGAACCAATAACTTTGGATCTCTTTTGGGATCATGAAAAAACTATTAAATTATGAAATACACATGATCATACCTTGACATTGGATTTAAGACTCTTGAATAAGATAAGGTGACTGATTGACCTCAAACATACATAAAATAAGGAAAACACATACAATAAGATAAAATAAAATAACACACACACCACACTTGTGCTAAAAAGCACTTAGGGAACACACCAAACATAATAAAACTACTATGTATAAACTAACCTACCAAGATTGATCCTCCTAGATCAAAAGGGAAGATATTGTGATCATCTTCTTCATGTGTTGAATAAGGGTATGAAACAAGATACTTATTACACATAGTGATTTATATTCAATGCTTCTTGCTTACCAACTCTCTTAACATGTATTCAAGTAAATAACTAACAACAGACCAATCACCAATTAAGAAAAATTCATTTTACTCTTCAACACTTACCTCATGTTGTTGTTTTCCATCATTTGCTTTCTAATCTAACCTTTAAAAAATCTTAACCAACTTTACTTTATATTCATCATAGTTCTCACTAAACAAGTTTAGAGACTCAAAGTCCTGAGGTAGTTCAAAATTGTGATGCCATTATTCAACTAGTTCTTTAGGAGCTGAAAACTTGTTGAGGTCTCCTTCTTGATGTCTTGGAGAGAGAACCACTTATTAAATGTCCTCAACCTTCTCTATAGGATATGTGGGTCCATTAAGAACTTCAAACTCATTAAAATTTATGTCATAATACTGCCAAATGTCTTCACCATCCTCTTGATTAACATCTTGATAAGTAACAATATGAATCACTTTCTTACCTTCCCCTTTAGGAGCCAAAAATTGGCAATAACTTCAAGGTATTATATAGGATCATGATGCAACTGTTAAGGCTACCCCATAAAGCTCATTAATAGATAAAAATTCTTAAATTTAATCCTATTTAATAGCATAATCTTTATAAATAATTGCAACTAGATCAAAGACCTCTAATGGAGTTTCCACCAAATTAAGTAGTACTTATTCATCAAGATCAACTTTCTTTTGCACATTTGATGTACCATGAGGGGAATATAACTAAAGTTATATAATATAAATCTCATCAAACTCATAAATATGTTTTAATAATATCTCTTCTTGATCAACTGTGACCTCTTTATCATGGTCTTCAATCACACCAAGTGGAAGTTATTGAAATAATTCAACATCTTATTTACCTTCTACTATAGCTTCATCATCATGTATGAAGGTTAAATTGCCTTTGCTCTCACCAAGGGGAGTACCAATGAAAATTTCTTCCTCATGCACATTTGAATCATCTTCATCACACTCTCCTTTAAATTTATTTGCAGCTATAACTTCTTATATTATCCTCCATAGAATAGTCTCCTGTTTAAGAAGGAAGATGGTGGGAGGGTAATGAAAATGCTCATGATTTTTCTTGGGAATGAAGGGATTAATCCTATAACTCAAATATTTGTGGATGTAAGACTCTTATATAAATTTTTATAGGGATACTAAAGTGAGTTGGGATATATATACTAGATTTTCTTCCTTTCCTTCACGATTCACTCTATTAATTTCAGAAGTAGCTTGAGCTTTAGCCTCTTCAATAATCATTCCTTTCCTTTGGATGTTTTCTTGAACTAATTTCAATGAGGTAACAGCTATAGGATCTTGGGGTAAATTATATGAGGCTTGAATAGGAACAATGTTTTCTTATTTGACTTTAACTTTCTTGTCTAAGCAATCTTCCTCCTATTTGTCCCAAGACTTAACTAATTGGTTCGTAGTTAAGACATTAAAACTAGTAAGATCTATTGGAGCTTGAATTGGTTCTCTTGGAGGCTCTATGTTAGGATTTTTAATGACTTAATGAGAACAAGGAGCACAAGAAGTATAATATGTGATACAAGAGGGCTCTTGAATTGGGATGGGAGAAGATTCATATTTCAAAGTTGGCATGGTATAATTGGGAATCATAGCCCAAGAAGGCCTTTGAGATAAATTTATCTTGGTTTATTGAGGAAGGGTAGGTGTATCTTGAAGGAAATTTGGAACACACAAAGGTTGATCAAGGTTGGGAGATGATGGTTGAGGTTATTGTGATTGTATCTCCTAATTATCCCACCTCACTAATCTTTTACCCACCATTGGATCAAGGTGCTCATTTCATATAATTCATCTATTATAACATATTGATTTTTCTCTCTAACTACTATCAACTTATCCAATAACGTCTATATTGACTTACTCATCTGACTTATGAGGTGAAAATGAATAACATCTAATTTTTTATCCCATGTTCTCATCATCCCTTTAGATTTTAACATATTTAGCTTGAATGCTAACAAGGATATTGTAGTGGAAACATAATTTTGAGTTAGAAATAGAGTAAGAGTAGGTGATTATGATTGCTAAAAATCTTGGAAAGGCTATTGAGGTATACAATTAGAATCATATGAGGGATAATAAGGATCACTATAAAATTGATATGAACCATCATACTACTAGTAAGAATCATCATAAAACTACTAAGACTCATGGTAAGGATGATAAGGATCATAACAAGGCTGGTATGAATCATTATAGAGATGGTAAGGAACTATATCTTTAAAATTCTCTTCATACCTAGCCATCAAACTTTAATAAGATAATGAAACCAAAACACAACTTACTTGAATTTATGCATGGGCTACTAGAACTTGTTGATAGAAATTAAAGATACCATTGATGTTTTGAATGCCTCCAAATTTTGATTTATAGAATAAAAATACCAACAATCCTTTCATTTCTTTCAACCTTTGTCCCACCAAGCATGCCAAAAATTGCTATCTACTCAAACTTGCACTGTTATGAAGGTTATTTCAAGACTTCACAATTAGAGCAACATGGAGACAATCCTAGGTTATGGGTGGCATAATAAGTGGATTGAAACTATAGATTATAAGGGATATATCCCCTTGATGTATCAGGTAGGCTCTCTACACTACACTACCATTTTATAAGGAAAAAGGAGGAAGATAAACTAAAAGAAAACATGTCTAATTGAGGTGATACACCAAAATGTCTCCTTCACTTTCCTAACATGCACTAAGAAGGCTGAATTAAAACATGAACCTCATTGTACTTCTCACATGAAGAGTCTCTAAACATTAATATTTCACATAGAGGTCACTAGCTTTATGCATGATCTAAGGTGGACGATCAATAGGTCTCTCAAAGACACTAAGGAAGGATTACAATTTCCATACATATAATTATGTTCAAACACTCTATGTAACCTAAAATTATAACATACCACTTGCATCTAGGTACATAATAAAGGACAAATATGAGGAATAATTCACTATCATTGACATTCATCTATAAACCATAATCATACACTAGTCACAAGTATTGATGAGACATGAATTCATTCTTATTCCATTCATAGAGCCAAGTACAAGTGTTTTTATAAGTACGGATTTGCCACAACTTAGGTTAAGGATCATTAAAAATGCTAAAACTAGGCATACTTGAAGAAAAAATGAGAAAGGAGAGAGATAAATAAAAGACTAAAATTTAGGGATGACTCATTCACCTAGTCTTCCTTCAACCTCAATGTTGTACTTATTATATTATATCTTCCTCTCTTGTAAAATAGCATACTAGTATAAGGGTAATCTTGTTTAATGCTCGAATAAGTTTTAGGCTTAATTAGTGGAGTTTAATCCCTTGAAGTGCATAAATATTTGCTCACATTCCCTATATCATTGATTGCATGTCCTTCTTGATGAATAAGTCTTCTTCAATGAAATAGGCCTTAAAGTATTCATCAATTCCACCATTTAATACTTGTCCTCATCCATTTATGAGGTTTCTCCACCTTACTTAGGTTGTTAGAAGACTCTTTGAAGTTGCTTTGACTTTGTCTCCTTGACTTTGTGTAGGAAAGGAAAAGGTCTCTTTGAAGTTGTTGATGACTCTTTCAAGCATTTAAAATCTTATTGAAACCAACCTCTTTACTTTTTATCTCCCTCCAAGTGGTTTAGAAGGTGAGAAACAACATTTATTAACATGTTGAATAACTCCAATATATTGACTTGGTGGTTTCACAACTTAGAATCCTCCTCTTGCATCATGGCGTAGAAAGGATAAATTTGGTTTTGTATTGAATAAATAAATTTTCCTCCATGGATGGAATATAAATATACTAAAATACCTGAAACAAGACAATTTGATCCATCAAATAATTTAAAAGATCCAATTTCACTCAAAAAGGTCTCATTTAGCCTTATTATTTATAGCCCTCACAATAGGTAAACCTCATTATGTATAATAAATTATAAAGGATATTAGAGAAATAAATAAGTTTTTGAGGACATGATATCACCTTATATATCCATGCTAAGTTTTAGGAACTAACTCTTAGTGTAAGTACACTTTTTAGTGCATTTTTTTATCTCCAATTAAAGCTCCTTGCCTAGAAATTAAGTTTTTGTTCAAATGGCCTCCCACACATTTTAAACTTAAAGGAAGTGTTTGATTAAATTTCCCAATTACAATACCGTATTCCATGTAAAATTTCAAGTTTTGAGACCTTGTACGGATAGGCATATCATGAAATGGCCAAAAACCCTAGTCTAGGCACTTGTGCATGCTTGAAAGGCATCTAAAGTGTTTTTCATAAATTTTTCAGGTTTTGATGTCTAAAAAAGGTTTTTTGAGGTCTTAAAAACCCTTTAAAAATTAAATCTCATGAGGATAGTCCTTTAGAAGAATGTTATAGGCTTGTAACCTCTCTTTTAGTTTTCAAAATTGAGTTTTCTCCACATTTTGATCAATTTTCTAATCTTGAAAAGTTGAATAATTTTTTATGAGACATTAAAAGGTGTTTATAGTATTTTTGAAGTTTCATTAAATATTTATAGACCTCCGTTCATGGTTTAGAATCCATCCTATACATTTTTTCTTCACATAGATAGCTACAACCATGCATTTCTATATAATTCCATACACTTGTACCTTCTCACATGCCAAATACATATTGAGAAGATGCTTAAGAGACATTATAAGGTCAAACAAATTATTTCAAGGTCAATTCATTTCATTGGAAGCCACTATAGGGTATATCTTTCTCATTGGGTTATTGTAGGGGTTTATATAACCTGTGAGTATCATAAGTTCCTAATGATCATTCATAAAGGATAGGGTCTTTCATGAAATATTTAAAATAGAGTTTGAAAGGGTGAAAAGGTAATTAAATTAACCCAATATTATTCCCCACCACTCATATTACCATGTAATATCTAAGAAATTTTTGGAGGATCTCAAGTAGGTTCTTGGTAGTCTCTGAGGTCTGGAGGAAAAAGTTTTACTTTAGCACCTTCTCAATGATGTTTATTTCTCAAGATAACTCAAAATTTTATTAAAAACCCCATATGATGTTACCCAATGTATTTAAAATAAAATTTATACCAAAAATGGCCAAGAATAGGCTCTGTTCACACATGAGGGTTTCTTGCTAAACTAAGCTTCTTGACCCTAGAAACATGTTTCTATTATCTTTGATTATCTCAAGACATAAAAATGGTTTGGAAACCTCTTCCATGATAAATAAACATTAATAACACCTAATTTTTCAATTCAAGTCATTCACTTCAATATCATTTCATCTCCTTGTATTGTTTATACTAAAACCTCCTTGACTATAGGTGCATACTAGACCTTTCTTGATTGTAACTTTGAAGTGATCCTCATTTATTATCCTTCTTAGTGGGTTTTAAAATTGTATGTTCATTTTTAAATACTTTATAAAATTAATTTATACCTTTAAATTATTAACATGTATCCATAATTAGTTTCTCTTGTATTGTTTTACACACAAGCCTTAATGAGGTTCACTGAATATCGTAACTAAGCTGTTAAGAACCTTCTTACTTGAAATAGGTTTGTTATTATAGTACCTATAGATACATCTTGAAACTCATCCTAAGTTTAAATTATATTAAGTTTTATGTTTAATAATTTATATAAACTTATTTAGAGACCTTACTATCATTCACCTTCTTGTTTTCACTCATCATTATAACCTTACACATAGGACTATGTGTGCACATTCAACCTACCAGGCCTAGATGCATTCTTAAAAATTGGTCATTTTTCATTGACCATGAGGATAAAATGAGTGTTATAATGTAATAATATGATAATTTCCAATTTAATTATGTGCCCTCATACTTCTTTCTTCATACTAAGGAAGTATCTTCACTAAACAAGGTAGGCCAGCCTATAAGTTATATGACTGTATATACAATATTCAAATGAGTCATGCTTAGATCATTATTTATAACCTTCCTTGGGGTATTTATGGTTTTATACATATTTTATTTTCACTAATCCTCAACCTCATTGTTTAAAATTACACTTTACTCTCAAGTTTGAAGACCAACTTAATGTTTTCAAACAACCATGTAGGTAGTAATTTGGACTTGACTAGATTTGAAATTTTGGGATCTTTTCGAAAGTCACATGAGTAAGAGAAAGACATTATACATCATAATAATAACCTATTAAAATTAATTTAAACCTTTTCAACTCTCTCAATATAGTCATATTCCACAAGCATTCAACCTTTTTCTTGCATCTATTCAGGCTTTTCTATAGGTGGTTACTTGGTGAATTTTAAGCTTTGAACTTACTCTCTTCAAACTAGGATATTGACCTCTTGTTATAATTTGAAATTCAATAAAGTCTCATTTATATTCATACATAAATATTTTCATACTCATTAGTGCTTCCCCTACCCAATGTTTGAAAATGATCTATATTACCCAAGCTGGCCTATATGTGTTCTTTTTCCCTTTATACAAACAAAGGATAGATGCATGGTAGGTTCAAATGACAAATGTTTTCTTATTACCATTATTTATATTATATCATGTTGTAATATATAGTAATTAATAACTTGATCATGAGATGAATTGCAATATGAGACCAAAAGAGTGATTATTACCATTACCTTAAAACATGCTAAAAAACCTTAATTTCTCTGAAGTATGGTAATTATAGTGATATTCATCTAACAAATTTTGTTAAGGTGTGGAGCCTAAAAGCTTCACCTATGAGCGAGTTTGCAGAATTTGCAAGCTTACACAATCATCAGTGTTGGTCAGGAGCGATCGACATCGGTCAGGGGCAGTTCAGGAGATGCTGGTGTCGGCAGAAATTACCCCACATTGGTCACAGGCAAACAGGCAGGAATAGATGTCAGTTACCTGTGCGTCTAGAAAGCTATTTTCAAGGACAAAACTGAGTGTTTGCATGATGGGATTAAGTGATAGTCTTAAGTCTGTGTCTCTATTATTAGTAAGACTATTTTAGAGCCCTTGTTTAAGAGGCATAACTATTGGTTGTAAATGCATGCTCAAGTTTCCTAATTCTATATATAGGATTAGATCTTCTTAGCTTATTGTAATGAATGTTGAAGAATAGCACAGAATTGTATATGTGAATCATTCCAGGTTGTTGGAGTTGATTGTCCTTGAGAGAGAGAGCTCTTGAGGGAAAGAGATCTAGAGAGAGATCTGTACATCTGAGAGAGGTGTGGAAGAAAATAAGTTTCTTTAATTGTATTCCTTCTGTAAAGAGTTTAATACAAGTTTTCAGGGTGGTTTCTTGTATCTCTTGTTCTTTGCTATTTATCATTCTAGTTACTTATCATTATGATTTAATTCCATGTTTGATTGCTTTCATAAGTGTAATCAACATTGTTGGTTGATCCCCAACAAGTGGTATCAGAGCTCAGGTTCACTAACAGGTGGTTCAGATCTATGTAGTGTGTATTGATAATAGGGTACTCACAGGGGTTTCTACAGGGATTTCTATTTGAGTGGGAGAAGCAATGGTAGAAGAAAGTAAACTGAGAATGGAGAAGTTCAATGGCAAAAATTATCAACATTAGAGAATGCAAATAGAGGATTATCTGTATCAGAAAGATCTATACTTACCGTTAGGTGGGATTGCAAAGAAGCCCACAGACATGGATGATGAAGAATGGGAAGTTCTTGATAGAAAGGCTCTGGGGTCTATAAGACTAAGTCTGGCATCTACTATGATATCTAATTTATCATAGGCAAAGTCTACCGTAGAGTTAATGACTACTTTAGCAAATTTGTATGAAAACCCCTCAGCTTCTAATAAGGTATATCTTATGAAGTAGTTATTTAATTTGCATATGCAGGAAGGTGGATCTGTATCTAATCATCTAAATGATTTCCATGGAATTGTAAATCAATTAAGTTTAGTCAAAATAGTGTTTGATGATGAAATTAAAGCTCTTTTAATATTATGTTCTTTGCCTGAAAGCTGGCATAGATTAGTAATGGCAGTTAGTAATATTGCATCTGCTTCAAATATTTTAAAAGTAGAGGATGTTGTTAGTGTTATCTTGAATAAAGAAATTCGTAGGAAAAGCACAGAGGAAACATTAGGGAATGCTTTAAGTTTTGAGAGCAGGGGAAGGAAGAAAGAGAAGAGCAAGAAAGGGGGATCAAGATCTAAGTCAAAGGTGAGAGGTAGATCCAAATCCAGAAATGGCAGGAAGCCACAATGCTGGAATTGTGGAAAGATGGGGCACATAAACAGAGATTGTTGGTTAAAGCCTAAGGAGGACAATCAGCACGAAGGAAAGAAAGAAGTAAAGGTTGCAAGTATTGCACAAGATGCTTTAATATTCTCTTTGCATAATAATATAAAATCTTGGGTTTTAGATTTTGGTGCATCTTTTCATGCAACCCCTAATAGAGAATATTTTAGTGACTATATCCATGGAGATTTTGGAATAGTGTATTTAGGGGATGATGAGCCTTGTAAAATTATTGGCAAAAGTAAAGTGTAGCTGAAAATGCAAAATGGCAACACATGGGTGTTGAGAGATGTCATGCATGTTCCTAGCTTGAAGAGGAATTTGATTTTTGCAGGAAAGTTAGGGGATGAGGATTGTACAGTAACTCTCACAACTGAATCTTGGAAGGTGACCAAGGGTGCACTTGTAATGGCCAGAGGTAAGAGAGTAGGTACTCTCTATTTATGTAATTGTGTTACTAACAATTCTCCTTCTGTATTATCTACTTCAGATGTGGATGCAAAATTGTGGCACTCGAGGCTCGGCCACATGAGTGAGAAAGGAATGTCAATTCTTAAGTCAAAAGGTAAGCTTTCAGATTTGAAAAGCATAGATCTAGATTTTTATGAGAACTGTGTTTTTTGGAAATAGAAGAGAGTGAGTTTTCTCAAGACTAGGTCAACAAAGAAGAAGCATAAGTTGCAGCTTGTTCACACAGACATGTGGGGACCGGCTCAGGTTGCTTCTATTGGAGGATCATAGTACTATGTTTCATTCATAGATGATGCTACAAGAAAGGTATGGGTCTATTGTATTAAGAATAAATCTGATGTATTTGAGACTTTTAAGATTTGGAAAGCTATGGTTGAGAATGAAATAGGCAAAAGATTGAAGTGCCTGAGATCTGAAAATGGTGGTGAGTTTTGCAGCTATAAGTTTAATTGGTATTGTTATATGCATGGAATCTGCAAGCAAAGGATGGTTCCAAGGACACCTCAACAAAATGGAGTTGCTGAAAGGATGATTAGAACAATTATGGAGCGTGCAAGGTGTATGAGATTGCATGCTAGTTTGCCCTTAGAGTTTTGCGCAGAAGATATTGATACTGTAGTGTACCTGATTAACAAAGGACCCTCTACAACTCTGGATGGTGGAATTATAGAAGAGGCATGGATAGGTAAAAAGGTAGATCTCTCATTTCTCAAAGTTTTTGGTTGTGAAGCCTTTGTACACGTTGATAAGGAAAATAGAAAAAAGCTAGATGCTAAGTCTATGATGTGCACATTTATTGGCTATGGCTCTAATGATTTCAAATTTAGGTTTTGGAATCTAGGAACTAACAAGATAATTAGGAGCCATGATTTTGTTTTCAATGAAAAAGTGATGTACAGTGATCAGCTGAAGAAGTTGAATCAATCTGGGTAGAGCAATGGAGAATTAGACAAAGTGACAGTCCAAAATGAGCTCGCAGGAAAATATAATCACAAACAGGAAAACAAAGAGACCAACATCGGCCAGGTAAGAACCGACATTGGTAGGATAGAAACTGATGTTGGTCACATAATGATCGACGTCGGTGAGATAGGAACTGACATCGGTTAGGCAGAACTGGCGTCGGCTAGTTATAGGCCTGGAAGTGACCGAGGTCGGTCACTATCAGAGAATTTGGGTGGACAGCGTGTTGTGAATGAGTCTCAGATGCCCATCAGGAGGTCAGAAAGGGCAAGTAAACCTCTAATTTGATATTCCCCTTCATTATTCTATTTATTGCTAACTGATGGTGGAGAACCAGAGAGTTTTGAAGAAGCAATACAGGTGGAATCCAAGAATCAGTGGGAGCATGGCATGGTTGAGGAAATGGAGTCCTTGAAAGGGAATCAAACATGGGATTTGGTTGAGTTGCTAGCAGGTAAGAAGGCACTGAAGAATAGATGGACCTACAGATTGAAGGAAGGTGAGAATGGACAGATGAGATATAAGGCCAGGTTGGTAGTGAAAGGATTTGCATAAAAGCTAGGTATTGATTTTGGTGAGATTTTTTCTCCTATTGTTAAAATGACTTCTATATAGACTGTACTATCTTTAGTTGCTATTGAGGATTTGCATCTTGAGTAGCTTGATGTTAAGACATCATTTCTTCATGGAGATTTGGATGAAGAAATATATATGGATCAACCGAAAGGATTTGAAGTCAAAGGTAAGGAGAAGTTAGTGTGCAAATTGAAGAAAAGCTTGTATGGCCTCAAGCAAGCTCCTACACAATGGTATCTGAGATTTGACAGGTTTATGACTGAGCATGGCTACAGTAGGTCTCAATCTAACCATTGTGTGTATTTTAAGAGATTGGATAATGGTAGATATATTATTCTTGTTGTATGTAGATGATATGCTAGTTGCAGGATCACACATGCAGGATATCTCTGAGCTTAAGGTGAAATTAGCTCACACATTTGCCATGAAGGATTCTGGAGCAACAAAGAAAATCCTTGGCATGAGCATTAAGAGAGACAAGAAAAATCACAGGTTAATTTTATCTCAAGAGGATTATGTGAACAAGGTGTTGAAACGGTTCAATATGCAAGATGCAAAACCAGTAAGCACACCTTTGGCTAGACATTTTAAATTGAGTAAAGAATAATGTCTTAATTCACATGATGAGGTAGAGTACATGAGTAGAGTTCCATATTCTTCTGTAGCAGGGAGTTTAATGTATTCAATGGTGTGTACTAGACTGGATATTACCCAAGCAGTGGGAGTTGTAAGTAAGTATATGGTCAATCCAGGGAAGGAACACTAGAAAGCAATTCAGTGGATCCTTAGATATCTGAGAGGAACCAGCAATAGGCATTTGTGCTATGGAGGTTCAGATACTTCTCTACATGGTTATGTAGATTCAGATATGGTAAGTGATTTGGATGGCAGAAGAATCACCATAGGATATGTTTTCACTGTTGGTGGAACGACGGTTAGTTGGATATCAAAGTTGCAGAAGGTTGTTGCCTTGTCAACTACAGAAGTAGAATATATTGTAGTCACAGAGGCTAGCAAAGAGATGATATGGATGACATGATTCATGGAAGAGCTTGAAAAGGAGTAAGAGAGTTGTAGATTATATAGTGATAGTCAGAGTGCAATTCATTTGGCTAGGAATTCAGCTTTTCATTCAAGAACAAAGCACATACAGCTTAGGTACCACTTCATAAGATAGGTATTGGAGGATGGTGAGTTGAAGCTGGAGAAGATCCATACAGATAAGAATCTTGCTGATATGTTAACCAAGCTGGTTACAAAGGAGAAGTTGAATCTTCATTCAACTTCTGTTGGTCTTCATGATTGAGTTGAAGATGGAGGAGCTAGAAGATGTTGTTGTATAGGTACTGGTGTAGCTATTTATCTCCAAGTGAGAGATTGTTAAGGTGTGGAGCATAAAAGCTTCACCTATGAGTGAGTTTGTAGATGTTGCAGGCTTACACAGTCACTGGTGTCAGTCAGGAGCGATTGACGTCGGTCAGGAGCAGTTCAAGAGATGCCAACATCGGCAGAAATTGGCCGACGTCGGTCATAGGCAAACAGGTAGGAACTGATGTTGGTTACCTGTGCATCTAGAAAGCTATTTTCAAGGATAGAACTAAGTGTTTACATGATGGGATTAAGTGATAGTCTTAAGTCCGCATCTCTATTATTAGTAAGACTATTTTAGAGCCCTTGTTTAAGAGGCATAACTATTGGTTGTAAATGCATGCTCAAGTTTCCTAATTCTATATATAGGATTAGATCTTCTTAGCTTATTGTAATGAATGTTGAAGAACAGTACAGAATTGTATATGTGAATCATTCCAGGTTGTTGGAGTTGATTGTACTTGAGAGAGAGAGCTCTTGAGGGAAAGAGATCTAGAGAGAGATCTGTACATCTGAGAGAGGTGTGGAAGAAAAGAAGTTTCTTCAATTGTATTCCTTTTGTAAAGAGTTTAATACAAGTTTTCAGGGTGGTTTCTTGTATCTCTTGTTCTTTGCTATTTATCATTCTAGTTACTTATCATTCTGATTTAATTTCGTGTTTAATTGCTTTCATAAGTGTAATCAACATTGTTGGTTGATCCCCAACAAATTTGACTCCTTATGAACTTATTCATGATATTCTAGGATGTTTTCATGCTATCACTTCATGTTATATCACACTAGGTTGAAATACTTGAAATACGACAATGTTTCTTCAGACTTCTGTTGTAACCTCCATGATTAATGTAGGTGTCCTTTGACATCATCTTCATCTCACCTACTAAAAATCTCCATGAATCCTTCTTTGGAACTTGATTATAATTTGTGATTCTCACTTGACCCTCTTAGATGAGGTAAGTAGGTTGAATTTATGTTCTCTTTGTGCACACACATTCATAGTCCTTCTTTAGATCATGATACATAGGCCTAAATAGGACATTTACACATATTAGGCTTAGTTAGGTATTTTACTTTAATTTGTTTCATTATCAACTTTAAGACCTCTAGAGAATGCTTGGAGGTACTTTATATTCTTCCACATTTATTTCATTTCCCTCATCACTCTTATGTTATTGTCATTTACCATATTGACCTCTACCTTGTTCATTAAATATAAAAACCCCACTAGGTTTTACTAGAATAGAGTAAATTTTTAAAAAAAATTATTTACACATATTCATCCAATAGATTTCACTATGAGAAATCTAACTTAGTGATATTTAACTAAATGTATTATTTTATTTAACACCATAAGTTTTATATCTAATCCATTTAGCTAATGATCACCAAGATAATTAAATAACAAATCATGAACAATGTTGAATAAATAATAAAGACTACATTTATTTCATTAAAGTAATAATACAATTTTAGCCACGACCGATACAACATTATAGCCACTATTATAGATTTACAAATGAATACATATTATAGTTTTAGGAATAAATAATGTCACATATAATAAT